>BQNB010212958.1:0-10095 GCA_026074375.1 Tanacetum coccineum
TACAAGTAAAATATAATTAAAATGTGATCTTGGTTATCTTATTCTAGGTGACAATGCCTCGCAAATCTTCTGAAGATTACAAAAATACAAGACACTATATCCCTAAAATTTCACATGAATTTCGTTCTCTAATAAAAGAAAAACTAAGAAACCTTGAAGAACGTTACATTTACGAGGGTCGGGTGGTTTTTGATAACTTTTCGGATCTAAACAATGTTCGGTCTTTGTTTCATTTTGTCGAGTTTGAGTGTCTTCTTGAAATCAATGAACAAGTGTGTCCTCGTTTTATTCTTGAGTTTTACAGTCAGTATCGTTTGAGTTATTCCGACGAAGGTCAAATGTTTGTTGAATTTGTCTTTCAAAACCAATACTTCTCTCTTAGTCTTGAAGACTTTGCTCAAATCCTCAGAATACCTTGTGAAGGTGCGTGTGTCTTTAGTAACCGATGGTTACTTGATGAGTTGGTATATGGTGCCCCTTCGGAAGGCCCATATCAAACTAACCTTCCTTCTCCCGATGATATCATCTAATATGTTCGAGAAGATAGAGAAGGTCAAGTCACTCGCATTCGTCATCAAGAAGAAATTGAGGTTCAAGATTATTAAATTCTCACTTGTGAAATCGTGTCAACTTTAAAACCTTTGGAAGAAATAATTCAGGAAAATGTTTTCTATTTGGGGGATAATTGGGACCACGTTCCCGCATGTCTTTGTTATATGCTTTATTGCGTTACAAACTCCAAAAGATTCAATCTTGCCTATTTCATGGCAAAATGAATGGAGTGGGTTACTAAGCAAGCTTGGTTGATTCTATCGTATGGTATGCTATTAACCCGCTTGCTTGATTTCATCATTGGTGAAAATCCCGAATTGAAAAATGAGTCTAATGTCTTGTACGATCGTGTCATGAATCCTCTTGCTGCTCAACTAGAGCGAAAACCAAGAAAGGATCGTGGCACGGGAAGAGGTCGTCATTCCACTTCTTCGTCTTCCGCCTTCGATCAACCATCCTCGTCTAATCTCAACGATGATGATGACAATGGGAATGACGAAGGAACCTTGCGTGCAAGCACTCCTTCCCCCATTCGTTATGTCTATTCCTTAACCAATTAAGTTCCTCAAGTTTTTCAAAACCCACCTAACATTGCCCTCATTCTTGAACCATTTTACCACCCGCAACCAAAATCTATCAAACCGTCAAAGTATAATTTCGAGATGTGGAAGTGTTAGGTAGGTCAATCAGAAAAAGTCATTTAGAAGGTTGTGGAGAACATGAAGAAGTGAGACAATAAAAGCGGTTTGAAATTACTTATGACATTCTTATCTATATTATGTACTAAATCTATTATGCTTTAGGTGCTTTAAATCTTATGCTACTTATTAGTAACTTAGTACTTAGTATAGGCAACTTAGCTTGCCATGGTGATATTTTCAATATATCATCCTAATAACCAATGCTTGCAGGCACTCGATAGACTCTTTGCTATTATATATGAGTATTATGCATGCTTGGTCTTTTGATAAAATTTGCCTACTATGCTTCCCTCATAGAACTCAAGATAGTTATGATATTTGACGTTGGATACATATGTAATTAGATGATTCATGATAAAATAGGATTGATTGAAAAAGGGAAATTTAGAAATTTTTAAATACAAGCATATCAGGAAATTCTGGAAAAAGTTTCCTTTCTCCAGAAAATGGCCCCCTAAAATACTGGGCGACCCCCTAATATATATGGGACTGCCAGGTAATTAAGGGATCGCCATCAGAGGTCACAGATTCTTCTACTGTGACCCCCTGAATTTCTATGCAGTTGACCACTATCTCATCTAGGCCTAGCTATAATTTTTGCATTTTGAAACTTTTTGAATCTAAAACTTCAAACCCCATTTGCCTTTCTTTTCCAATCGATCTCTTCCACCTTTAAATCTTGAACTCTTCTCTATCCATTATCAATCATATTTTCCTTCACCTCATTATACATGAATTCCACTAATGCTTCCTCATCTAACCCTTTCAAGAAAAATCCAATACTTCATAATAATCCCTCCTAAGACATCTATTGGTCATCTTGTCTAGTGATGAAGAGATCACCACCACAGTTGTCTCTATAACAACTTCTTCATCTCCAACTCCTCCAAATGCACCATCAAAAACCACATCCACTAATCAAACATCATCAAGTCAAGAGAACACATCTTCTTCCTTTCACTCAAAACTTTATATTTCACCACCATCTTCACATGAACTAAATTCTCCTCCTCACTTGAACCCTTTGCTTGACTACGATTTTAGAGTTCATCCTAGGACTCTTAAATCTCAACAACTTCAAGTCATCCTTCCTTGGATATTACACTTTCTTTGTCCTCAATCACTCCTTTTGATCACACTCATGATACTACATCACCACCACAACCTCAACCACCTATCATGGGCCATCATCTTTTTTACAACTATCATGGGTCAACTTGCATATGTTGTTCTCACAACCAAAACCTTTTCTTCACCCTAAGAGATGAGATGAACATCATGTTTCTCATCTTGAATATCTTCTCACTACCGCAATCACCTCACACTTTCCACCTCCACCTTGAAAAATCTCTAAATGTTTTCATAAACGTGTCACCCCAAACCTTTTACTCAAAAAGTCATTATCTATGAATCATGAATCATTTAAGACTTATGTAGTATTATTTCATTTTATCTTGTATTAGCTCTAGTTTTATTTTATGTTGAATGTATTAGTTGGATGTGCTAGTGTATGAGTTTCTTGTTGGTTGAATGAAACTCTTTTTTTGTTAAATTGAATACAATATGTTAACATGAAAGATATTTATCTTGCACTTGTACTTTTACCCTTGTTTTGTAGCACACAATTTTTGTAAGATCGATCCCTTGGTGCCCCGAACAAGGGAGAGCATACATCAAGGAGGAGTCTTGATATCGTCGATTTCTTTCTTCCTTCGACAACTCGACGATCATTCTTTTTTAATTCGACAAAAAGGGGGAGAAATGAAACATAACTCATTTAATAATTTGACATCGTTTATTTTATTTAAAATGATTTTATATTTTGTCATCATCAAAAAGGGGGAGATTGTTAATACAAATAATGTTAAAAATGTTATTTATATTTTTCGACCTCTCAACGTTTTGATTATAACAAAATGTAAAAACGTTTACAATAAAAATAAACGTTTATAAATTATCAAATGTAAAATTCTATTTCTAATATTAGTGATCACTTAAGGTATGAACAAACAAAATAATTAAGCATGATTAGTGATCAAGAAAATATTTTTCTCTTAATCCTCACTTTTAATTCTACAAAAGTATTTTCTCAAAAATACATTTACAAAATATTTTCTAATTAAAAGAAAAGTTTATTAAAAACTTAAAATTTGAAATTCAAAATTTTCCTCCCAAAATGGAAGGTTCCATAACAGATACAACCTTCACCACAAAAAGACAAAAAAAGAAGCAAAGTCTAGTGGCGCCCCCCTTATAGGCCTGGTGGCCCCCTTATATATAAAGGACCGCCGGGACCGCCACCAGATGACCGTTGAGATTCCCTGCCTATAAATTTTGCTTCATTCTCAGCAGAAAAATATTCCTCTTTGCATAAAAAATTTTAGCCTTTTCTTTCTCTCTCTAAACCTTCTTTCTCTCACTAAAACTCTTGATCACTAACATACTTAGATCTTGTTTTAAGTGATCTAATATCTTCTTCTCATCTCTTCCCTCTCATTCAAGTGCAAGAGAAGAACACTCGTATTCGTCAAGAAACGAAGTGTTGTGATCTCTCCTCTTTTCTTCTAAGTACCAAACCTCTATTGTATTTATCTTGTGTATTTGTATGATTCAGATATTGTGTAGATCCGATAGTGTAGATCTTGTGAGTGTGTATATCTTGTGAAGTGGTAGATTGGTTCTAGCTAAGATTAGGACTCGACATTTAACTTAGTGTCGGAAAATAACGTAAGCGACGTGTAAACGATTTTCTCCGCCTAAAAGGAGCTTGTTGACATAGTGAAATCTCGAGTCGGATACTCGGGGAGTGGAGTAGGGTGAAGAGGTGCTTCATAGCCGAACCACTATAAAATCTCGGTGTCTTGGTTTGGTTGTTTCTTTCCTTATCTCTTTACATTATTATTGTTGTTATTTAGTCTTCGTTTAGATAGTTGTTGCTTGTTCATATTGTGATTTGATTGAACATATAACTCGGATCTATACGTTTTTTTAAAGTAAAATTTTAAACCGTAAAACAAACGTGTAAACTATTCAACCCCCCCCCCCCCCCTTCTAGTTTCCACAATGTTCAATTTAATACTCCATCACCTTTTCTGCCTCTCTTTGGTTATCCCGTTCATTGTAACCTTCTTGAAGCTCATGGAGATTCATGCTTGTGTTGCATTCACAATCGTACTCTCATATTTGGATTGAGAGATTAACTCCAATACATGTTTTCTTACATAGAACACATGCTTTCACAGCCTCTTTTTCCAAACACTCCACCACCATCAATCTCTCCAAACTAGACATACTCTATGTTTAGTTACCCATTTTTAAATAATTGTCAACCAAACCTTTTGCAAGCAAGTCCTATGGAATCCTATGGGATTCTAGAAATGTTAGGATCTTTGTAGTTTAATTCTATGTATGTTGTATTAATATGCTTCAAGCATATTATTTCTATTTGATGTATGCATGATTGTGTTTTATACATAATTTTTATGTTATATGAATGGTTTTTAGTTTTATATTTTTATGCACTTGATTGTCTTTATTGTTGAACATCTCATATCAACATATTCTAGTATTTTTCCTATTTCTTTGCTATATGTTAGAAATTGTTTTCTTGTCCTTCTAACTTATTTTTGTAGAAAAGTTACCATAGCTCGATTCCTTGGTATAACACCCCCATTTTTTACATATAGCAGTGGAAGCTAATCTGTGGTATTATTTCATAGTACAACAATCATAATCATAGAAAACGACTCATAAAAAGAGACGTTTTGGAAAATTTAGTTATCATTCATTTATTTATTAGAGTTTTACAAAAGAGAGGTCCCAAACATTTAAAAATATAAAGTTTGAATGATAACAGTTTAGCCATCTTTAAGTCTGTGCCACTCCGTGCCATATGATGCTCAATTACCTAAGATAAACATGCTAAAAAGGTCAACACAATGGTTGAATAAAATTCATAGGTTTATGGTAAATAGTTTGAATACAAGTCATCATAAACAATGGGTGACGTTGTTATACACCCATAAGTGTAATAATTTCAATGAGTACAATTATTAGTATTATGCTCTAAGCTCATGATACCGAGACCTTAAGAAAATCAATAATCACAAGTTGCCCCAACGGGTGCCTTTGCCTAACACTCGCATAATGTTTCAAATGAAGTGCGTTTAGTTACCAAAAGTATAGGTACACCAATGGGGAAGCTCAGTCCCAAATAGATCTATTCACATCATTCGCGCTCACTCCGAAGAGTAATTAACGGTTCATGATAATGGGGTCTTAATGGCAAAAGTATGGACTTAGGAAATAATATATCAGGATAGCATACAGTTGGAAAAATACTTGCATTCAGGGTTTAAGCATGTATCCCCCTCGCGGGTTTATAAAACATTTAAAAGAGTTAAAATGCGAGGCTATGAACTCACCTTAACTGGGGAAATCTGATTGATGGCAAAAGTATATTAGGTGAAAGTAACGGCCTTGTCACGCAACCTGGGGTAATATGCCAAGTCTTAGTGTGATGGTTTATGTTTCAAAACTTCATAAAGCTTAACATATTACTTTGATTGATTAATTTATAGAAATATTGTATCACTATTTGGGCTATCATAATCTAGAGGACACGTAGTATTGTTTGAAGAGTCAGGGCACTTTAAATCGTAAACCCAGCAAACTCGTCAAAACAAATACCCAAATGGAACCCCTCACATGAAATTCTCTAGTATCGTGATACGATAAGATTTTAAGTTTCTTCAAAAGTTAGTCGATGATAAATTACGTTAAATATATACGTAATTATTTTATAATGCGTCGATCGATGATTAATAACGATAAATGTGTCGGGTTTTAATATAACCGAGTCTTATAATATTAATATATATTTTTATAATTTGTATAAAAATATTATATTTTATATTTTTAAGTTTGCAAAAATGTCATGACAGAACCACTATAAATCCTCGCATTGTGGTTTGATTGTTCTTACTCTTATCTCTTGTCTTACATTATTTATTCTTACTTATTTATATTGTTCATATTGTGCAAGCATTGAATTCACATAAAGTCGAATCTAAGTTTTTACAAACAAACATAAACCTTAAAATAAAAAGCAGTAAAATATTCAACCCTGGGGGGGGGGGGGGGACCAAAGGGGGGGGGGGGGGGGGGGGGGGGGGGAACACCCCCGAAACAAGCCACTATAAACTTCTAGTTTTCCATAAAACTCTTTCTTAACAATACTAGGCCTAACTATTTTCTTTTCAATTTTAAGCCGAGACACATCCTCTTCCTCATCATCTGACACCCATTCTTCAATCATTGGGGCATCATTATACTTCTTAACTACCTTAGGCTCTTCTCAACTAGAACACTACTTTACAGTTCTCAACTACATGCTTATTAACAAACTCATCTAAACCAGTAAAAGACAAGTCAGGTGTTGGAGGCATGAAATTTCCTGTGTAGGGAGGTGGAACTGCATTATAATTTTCATAGCCTAAACCTTTCTTGCAATTGTCAACTATCTGACACTTTATGAGCTTGTTTAAACTTTTAGATGCATGTTCAAATTTATCTACATTAAGTTGAATGCCATCTTTTTCTTTTTAAACTTTTTCAAGCTTCTTCCTAAGCTCGTCAATAGTTATTTTAGCCTACATGAATTTCAAATTTTAAGCCCTTAATATTTTGTAAATAAATAGACTCATTTGCTTTATAAACTTCAAGTTTTTCTTCCACTGACTCTAAACCTGTCTTATAACCTAGAACCATTAATTTAGATTTCTTTAAATCTTTTAATAGTTGATCATTTTGAGATTTAAGAAGTTCAACAGTTTCCAAACAAGATTTTGAACAAATAGAATCATTGGATACCTCTGAGTTAGAACTTGAAGATGAGAAAGCCATGAGTGCATAATTAAGCCCTTCCTCTGCTTGATCACTCCAGTCATATCCACCAAGACCATCACATGACACCAAAGCTATAGAAGTACCTATGGAAACATCTACTTCCACAGCTTTGGTGTCATGTGATGGTCTTGGTGGATATGACTGGAGTGATTAAGCAGAGGAAGGGCCTAATTATGCACTCATGGCTTTCTCATCTTCAAGTTCTAACTCAGAGGTATCCAATGATTCTATTTGTTTAAAATCTTGTTTAGAAATTGTTGAACTTCTTAAATCTCAAAATGATCAACTATTAAAAGATTTAAAGAAATATGAGTTAATGGTTACAGGTTATAAGACAGGTTTAGAGTCAGTGAAAGAAAAACTTGAAGTTTATAAAGCAAATGAGTCTATTTACTTACAAGATATTAAGGGCTTAAAATTTGAAATTCATGTAGGAGAGATAACTATTAGAGAGCTTAGGAAGAAGCTTAAAAAAATTCAAAAATAAAAAGATGGCATTTAACTTAATGTAGATAAATTTGAACATGCATCTAAAAGTTTAAACAAGCTCATAGAGTGTCAGATAGTTGACAATTGCAGAAAGGTTTTAGGCCTTTGAAAATTATAAAGCCAGATCAGCCTCCAATAACAGTAAAATTTCATGCCTCTAACCCCTGACTGTCTTTTATTGGTTTTAGAATGAGTTGTTAATGCACCTGTAGTTTGAGAACCTGTAAAGCTATGTATAATAAGAAGAGCCTAAGGTAGTTAAGACGTGATGATTGATGCCCCAATTATGAAAGAAAAAAAAAAAAGAGAAAATAAAAAAGTGAAGAAAAGAAAAAAAAAAAGATAAAAAAAAAAATAAAGAAGAATAAGAAAATAAAGAAGAAAAGCAAAAAAGTAAAAAAAAGCAAGAACAAGAAAAAAAAACCCACACCGTCTGGCCCTACAAACGCACTTCTCCTCCCTCACCAGCCCTGTCCTCGCACAGCACCCCCCCGACACACCACCACACGGCCCAGTAATCAAGGAAAATGTGTGTCAGCTAAGAGAAGAGGATGTGTCCTTCGCCTAAAATTGAAAAGAAAATAGATAGGCCTCCACTTGTTTAAAGAAAGCGTTTGACAAAGTCGAAACAACACGAACAAACTACAAGGAACACTTTTAACCAAGTTGAGCAACCATAGGCCAAACACACACAGTCCAAGAGGCACTCAAAGTATTTTAGAACAATATGATGACTCAAAAACTAGAAGCAATTTTGAGATTTTTTAAGGCCTGTTTATGAGTGTGGAAGCTTTGATCATTTGCAGTTGATCGCAATTACCATCAAAATAGTTTCAAAATACCAAAGGAAGGTAAAACCTTTTGGAACAATGCACAAAGGGTGAATCATCAAAACTTTGCTATAAAAGACTCACCCCTACTGCTAAAAAGAACATGGTTTCCAAGAGCAGAACAAATGAATTCGGCATAGTATCATTATACTGCAATAACTAAATATTCTAAACACAGGGTATTCGTTAATACTACTAGACAATTAATGCTGATCACTTCAAAAACAACAGTGAATGCCTGCAAGACCAATGTCATATCTTTTACTAAAGTACACATTCAACTAATACGAGGCCCATTAATAAGAACACAACATTTCAAAAACAATAATATTAATCAAAGGGTTAATACTGTTAGGGGTAAAAAATTTAATACTGCTAGGCCAAAAGCAGTAGTTAATGCTGTTAAGGGAAATAATTTTAATGTTGTTAAGGTCTTAGCTTGTTGGGTTTGGAAACCAAAGAATAAAGTTTTAGACCATGTTTCTAAACACAACAGTGCATCAATCACCCTAAAAAAGTTGATTATATTGATGCACAAGGCAGATCCAAGTCCGTGATGGCTTGGGTCCCCAAAAGAAACCTGATTATCTTATCTAATGTGTAGGGCAATTTCCACAAAATGGATATGTGTTTTATTGTTTTTGGATTAACATTTTGCTGAACAGCAAAAGAAAATGTAGATGATGATGAAAAAGCTGTTTGGCATGGAATTGAGTTTATCCAGGTGACTCAAGGTTTAATGCTGCAGGCATAACTTACTACTGTTGAGTAACTACTGTTGGGAGTTAAGTTAAAGCAGATTTTTTTTTTTTTTTTTTTTTTTTAGGTTATTTTTCATAAATACTTCGATTAAGGGTTTCAATTAATCATTTAATCGATTTCATTCTTTCAGATACTCTCTAATTACAAACCCTAACTCAATTTTATTATCCATTATCAAAACCCAACATAAATGCGACTCTAAAGTTTGCAGATACGTATAATATGGTCGCATTTTTGTCTAAACCCATAGAGAGTGATGGGTTTGAACAAATTGTGGATTTTTTGAATGCACACCCTATAAGGTATGCATTAACCGTTAATCCTACTATATATATTTCTTGCATTGAACAGTTCTGGTCTACTGTCATTGGGACAACTATTAATGGGGAAGAACAGTTACATGCCCGAGTAGATGACAAGGAGATAATCATTACTGAATCATCTATTAGAAGAGATCTTCAACTAGCAGATGAGGAAGGTATTGATTGTTTACCTAATTCTACCATTTTTGAACAACTTACATTGAGGGGGTATGAGAAAATTTCACAAAAACTAACTTTTTATAAACCCTTCTTTTCCCCACAATGGAAATTTCTAATTCATACTATTTTACAGTGTCTAAGTCCAAAGATAACTGCCTGGAATTAGTTTAGTAGTACTATGGCGTCTGCCATTATCTGTTTAGCTACAAACCAGAAATTTAATTTTTTAAAATTCATTTTTGATAGTATGATTAGAAACTTGGATAGTTTGTCTGGCAAAATTTTAATGTATCCAAGGTTTGTACAAATATTTCTGGACCAACAACTTGATGAGATGCCAACTCATAAGAAAATTTATATTGCACCCTCTCA
>BQNB010212959.1:0-10095 GCA_026074375.1 Tanacetum coccineum
ACTTTTCTCTAATTAATAATGAAACACATGTTTGCAAAACGTCTCATTTAGATCGTTTTCTATTATCTTGGTGTATTGTACTATTTAGTAAGACCCAATTGCTATTTTCGCTGCGCAATCCAAAGTTGGGGGTGTTACAACGACTCTAAATGAGACACTTTGAAAAGTAAACCATTCGATAATTTTTATAAAATATCATAGTTACAACAGCTCCCATTTGCAATGAAATAGAAAACATTTTTAAAACGTTTGTCGAATGGTACTCAAATTATAAAGCCTTCAAAAATATATTCGCGCAGCTCAAATGCTCCCAATGCTCAGCTAGCAAAATAATAATCCTGAGAAAATACATGCAAAACGTCAACAATAATGTTGGTGAATTATAGGTTTAAGTAAAAGTAGTATTGAAATAAATCAAGTAATATTTCGGTAAGAAAAGTAACGTTACAAAATTTCAAAGTATTATTTCCAAAATTCAAGTAGTGATTCAATAAATCAAGTAATGTTTAGTAGTGGACCACAAGGTTTAAGATCAGCCAGCGACATTATTTCAAAGTATAATTCAACATTATCGCATTGAGCTCGTGACACCGAAGCGTTAACACATCATATATCTTTTTATATGCTCACAAATTGCCCCCAACACTAGGTATTATTGCCTTATACCTACTATTACTTAATACAAAATGTCCGTTTGACAAGGTGTTTACAGATGATGCATACCCCGGATAGGGTTGTCAAACCCAATAGATCTATTAATTGTACTTAGCGCTTACCCCTACAAGGTAATTAACGGTTCACGAAATTAGGGACTTTGGAAATAGCGACTCATGCAGATAATCTCGTAATCGGGTCAGACATACCCTTCAAGCTCTTGTGTCCTATTTAAAACAAATAAGATATTCAAAACTTGTACTTTCATAAATCGGTATTCATCGATTTCAAATCGTATAGTAGCAAATCAAGCTTTAATAAGTTCATAAGTAAATAACCATGTATTAGAAATCATGTAGTAAGCAAGTAAAAGCTTTAGTAAAAATAATCATGTAACACTTGAGTAGTAGAAATCAATAAGTTTACTTAGTAAAACGAGCATGTATTCTCACTCCGAAAATAGTTTATGAAAACCATTCAAAGAGAAAAGATGGGGCTATAAACTCACCGAGAAGCAATGAAGTAGTAAGTACAGAAGTTAGATCAAGGATGGCGTGAAATCAAGGTCACCTAAGTATCACCTAGAAAGAATGGTGACTTAGTATAAAGAAATAAAACGCACACGACGAGAACAACCAAAAGATGAAATGAAGAAATCGTGATCATGATATGGCGTTCTAATTACCTTTAACCAAGTGAGATTTATCTAAGCATATCTTTAGGACCTGATCTAATATACCTTCAAGTATAAACCCACTTATACCACTTATTTACCCATTTTATAAAATCTGTTATACTTGTTAAACTGTTTAAAGCAATTCGACATTATACAATTCTGCATTTATGCCGACTTAATGGACCTATATATCAAAATCTGTAATAGGTATAAACGAACGTTTTTTGCTTCAATCAAGCTTAATGAACCTAGTTTACTGATGTTATCAACCAAACACTCCAATGTATCCAGAACCTAAGTGAAATGACCAATTTACCCCTAAGCACACAATCTGAGTTTGGAAACAATATCCCGCTTCACCATTTTGATCATATCTCACAATCCGCAACTAGTTAGAACCCATTCAAAAGATCAAGTTTTAGTCTATCAATTATCTACAGCTTTTAGTTTTAGAAAAATAGCACCTAGGTTTAAAATTTTTAAGATATAGTCGTTTGAAAATCTTGGCACAATTTCTAGTTAGTTTCGCCATTTTGATCGTAACTCATTCATCCAGAATGGTTACGGCTCTATCCAAAGAACTACATGGTCCTCATATGTTGTACCCTTCACCCATGTAAAAACCCAGTAGCCTCCAAGTCAAATAAAATTTGTTACAAGCCTAACTATCTGTATTAAAAATTATGGGTACACACTAAGTTTGTTTTCACGGTTTTGGTCGTATCTCGAACATCCGAAAGAGTTGGTGTTCCATCTAACTCACCACTAGGACCTGAGATATTAGCCTATTCATTCATGTAAATAACCAGTAGGCTTTAAGCCAAAATTATTCAATTATATCACAACCTATCTGCATAACTAGAATGACCCATTTTGACTAGTTTCACTAATTTAGGTGTATCTAACTCATCCGGAGGAGATACGACTCCATCCAATTCTCCATATGGACCTGAGATTATAATCTATACATTTATGTAAATATATAGTAGGCTCTAAGCCAAAAATATTCCATTAACAGACAAACTATCTGCAAGTCACCCATACACCTTGTATGTTGCTCTACCTAAAAAAATCATACGGCTCCATCCCAAGCACCACATACACCTTGTATATTGGCCATCCGGAAGACTTACGGCTCCATCCAAAGCACCACATACACCTTGTATGTTGCTCTACCTAAAAAAATCATAAAATCACAGACCTCGAGCCAAAAATTATTCGGCATCACACCAACAACCTGTCCTAAATTACTAGTCCCAATCCGCTTCCAAAATCCAATCTAATCTAATTTATAACCATCCTAAGCTATTACCTATCGCCATATCACTTTCACAATCACCCAATAACATGCATGCATCATATTTTCCAGAAGTTAAACAAATTAAATAAACCCATGATTTATAAATAATAATTAGACAAGAGATTGGGGCTTACGTAGCAACAATTGAAGAAGAAAACGAACCAAACACCCCCTTAGGGTTCGGCCTAGATCGAACCACTAGCAAAAAAAAACTTCCTTTGGCTTTCCCCTTTGATTTGCCGAAACCAAACACACCTTAAATGATCAAACCATAACTTTTTATTATACCAAACTTTGCAATAACACTTCCTTTTAAACTCTTGATGCTTGATTTTTTTTACCCAAAATCAATATATTCTTCAAAATCAAAAATCTTGAGAAAAGCCTTGCATGTTGATTTCTTTTAGTAATAGATGTTAAGGATTATTGTGAAAGTGATTTAGGATTAATAGGAACTAGTTTAGAAGTTTTGATTGATGGTTTTTGGTGGTTTTGGTGGGCTGTGCCGAACACAGAGAGAAAAGGGAGGGGAGGAGTCAGTTTTTGGATTAGCTGTGTGTTTTATGGGAAGAGTTTGAGTGATATAGGAACTTTATATATTGGTCAAGATATCTAATTAATTTCCAAACTTAGCCAAGAAAAATTTATGGGATGTTTGTGTTGGGTTTAGGTTGCCGATCAAAACAAAGGGGGGGGGGAGATGGGCTTTTGTAATTTTTGTTTATCCATTAAGTTGTTAATTAGACCCAAAACATTTAGTTAATGTGTAAAAAGTATAAAAACACTATTTTCGACACGGTTTCGGCAAAAACACGGGAAAATTCGAGAAATACTAAAATAAGAATGATATAGCTTCCGGAGCTAAAATATGAAATTATTGATTTCTCAAACGCTAAAACGGATAATTATTCAAAGCACGACTTGCGAATAATTAAAAACGACGATTTTCACCAAATCGGCTAACTAGTAAAACAAGAAATTTTTATTCAATGATGGAAATAGGAACGGATTCGAGATTTAATATTGACCGTAAAATTTCGAGATGTTACAGCATTCCCACCTTAAAGGAGCGTCATCCCAGTGCTCAATTTTCCTTATCTCCATATGGTTTGCGACGATCGGTACACAATAGGAAAATATCCATATAACATATTATGAGTCGAAAGAAGTTCAAATAGTCATTTGTACAAAGCAATGATGATAGCGATTCAAAGAGTAAAGACAATGAATGATCTGTACAGACATATTACTTGTCAAAAGAGACGCATGCCATGTCGGATACACGTTTGGAAATAATCGAATGAACAAATTTCAAACCAAAAGAAGTCTAAAGACTCATTCGTATGAAGGTAATAACGATAATGATTAGATGAGCGAAAAAAATGAATTATTCGCACAAACGGATTACAAATCGAAAGAAGATTGTTCGTACAAATGCCATACACTTAAGCACACTCATTTACAAATCGTTATTTACATCCACAGGCATCCCAATCCATGTAAATAAGATTTAGAAATTTATGGTTTGGTGATTTATAATTTCCTTGTTCAAATGAAGAGGCGTCATAATTCATTTCAATAAGATAACTATAAATTAGCCTACTTAAGCATTGTCACAACAAAACACGAGATCAAAACAATGTTACGTTGAGAAGAAGGAGTCTCCTTGGCGGCATGATTCTTCAAAATTATAAGAAGTAATGAGAAGAATAATTAGACGTTAGTCAATCGCGTTCCAAAGGTAAGTGCCAAAAGACTGCACGATCTGAGGTGACATGTTAAAGTCTTACTTTCATCAACTAGAAGCCTTCAAAACGATGGATTACGAAACAACATATGTGATTCAAAAGCATAAGAAAAGTGCTCAAACTCGGAGTCGGATGGTAAAATAATTAGTGGAATTGACAAACTACGCCGAATTTCAATATCATCAAAAAGGAATAAAGTAAAGTTGCGTAAATGTTTCAGAGATCACCGCATCGCTCATAATATATTGAAGTAAACGAACTCATTAAGAAGTACCCCTCCGATCCAAATCCACACACATAAGAAATAATACCAAGTAGACATCAGTGACCGAAAATGATCAACACTTATATGAATTGCTTTTATATAGATAGATGGTGATAATCCTGGAGATAAGCGTAAGAGATCAAAAAGAAAGTAGCTCATATATGTGAGTATCCTTATATAATATCAGTATTAATGCTCGAGGGAGTAAATGAGATATCAGGAAGTACGCGATAATCAGAGTGGTCAATATTTATATAACTGACCGATATAAGGTAAATAGTAAGACGTCATAAGATAGACGTAAGAGAGTGAAATCATAGCCAAGTGTTAAATACTCATTATCCATGTAATAGTAGTAGAGATGTAAAAAAGAGCTTATAAGGGATCAGAGAGCATGCGCGCGCGGATATCGAACAACGGTGAAAGACTTTTAAAAATTTTCAAAATACGGTTATAGTCTAGGTTTTGAAAACAACCTAGTTCTCTATAACCAGTGCACTAATACCAATCTGTAACACCTCAAAATCACAACGCAGCAGAATACCACTTGGGGTGCTACTTCATAAAATAAAGTACTAGCTACAAAAAACGACTCTAAATGAGACGTTTTGAAAAGTCAACCAGTCGATAATTTTTATAAAATATCAGAGTTACAACAGGTCCCATTTGAAATAAAATAGAAAACATTTTTAAAACGTTTGTCGAATGGTACTCAAATTATAAAGCCATTAAAAATATATCTGCGCGGCTCAAATGCTCCTAATGCTCAGCTAGCAAAATAATAATCCTGAGAAAGTACATGCAAAACGTCAACAATAATGTTGGTGAATTCATAGGTTTAAGTAAAAGTAGTATTGAAATAAATCAAGTAATATTTTGATAAGAAAAGTAGCGTTACAACATTTCAAAGTATTATTTTCAAAATTCAAGTAGTGATTCAATAAATCAAGTAATGTTCAATAGTGGACCACAAGGTTTAATATCAGCCAGCGATAGTATTTCAAAGTATAATTCAACATTATCGCATTGAGCTCATGACACCGAAGCGTTAACACGACATATATCTTTTCATATGCTCACAAATTTCCCCTAACACTAGGTATTATTGCCTTATACCTACTATTATTTAATACAAAATGTCCATTTGACAAGGTGTTCACAGATGATGCATACCCTGGACAGGGTTGTCAAACCCAATAGATCTATTAATTGTACTTAGTGCTTACCCTTACAAGGTAATTAACGGTTCATGAAATTAGGGACTTTGGCAATAGTGACTCATGCAGATAATCTCATAATCGGGTCAGGCATACCCTTCCACCTCTTGTGTCCCATTTAAAACAAATAAGATATTCAAAACTTGTTCTTTCATAAATCCATATTCATCGATTTCAAATCGTATAGTAGCAAATCAAGCTTTAATAAGTTCATAAGTAAACAACCATGTATTAAAAATCATGTACTAAGCAAGTAAAAGCTTTAGTAAAAATATTCATGTAACACTTGAGTAGTAGAAATCAATAAGTTTACTTAGTAAAACGAGCATGTATTCTCACCCCGAAAACAGTTTATGAAAACCATTAAAAGAGAAAAGGTGGGGCTATGAACTCACCGAGAAGCAATGAAGTAGTAAGTACTGAAGTTAGATCAAGGATGGTGTGAAATCACGATCACCTAAGTATCACCTAGAAAGAACGATGACTTAGTATAAAGAAATAAAATGCACACGACGAGAACAACCAAAAGATGAAATGAAGAAATCGTGATCATGATATGGCGTTCTAATTACCTTTAACCAAGTGAGATTTATCCAAGCATCCTTTTAGGACCTGATCTAATATACCTTCAAGTATAAACCCACTTATACCACTTACTTACCAATTTTATAATATCCGTTATACTCGTTAAACCATTTAAAGCAATTCGACATTATACAATTCTGCACTTACACCGGCATAATGGACCTATATCTCAAAATCCGTAATAGGTATAAACGAACGGTTTTTGCCTCAATCAAGCTTAATGAACCTAGTTTACTGATGTCTTCAACCAAACACTCCAATGTATCCAGAACCTAAGTGAAATGACCAATTTACCCCTAAGTACACAATCTGAGTTTTGGAAACAATATCATGCTTCACCATTTTGATCATATCTCACAATCTGTAACTAGTTAGAACCCCATTCAAAAGATCAAGTTTTAGTCTATCAATTATCTACAACTTTTAGTTTTAGAAAAACTGTACCTAGGTTCAAAATTTTTAAGATATATTCGTTTGAAAATCTTGGCACAATTTCTAGTTAGTTGTGTAATTTTGATCGTAACTCATTCATCCGGAATGGTAACGGCTGTATCCAAAGAACCACATGGTCCTCATATGTTGTACCATTCAGCCATGTAAAATCCCAGTAGCCTCCAAGTCAAATAAAATTCATTACAAGCCTAACTATCTGTATTACAAATTCTGGGTACACACTAAGTTTGTTTCCACGATTTTGGTCGTATCTTGACCATCCGAAAGAGTTGGTGTTCCATCCAACTCACCACTAGGACCTGAGATATTAGACTATTCATTCATGTAAATAACCAGTAGGCTTTAAGCCAAAATTGTTCTATTATATCACAAATTATCTGCTTAACTAGATTCAATGACCCATTTTGACTAGTTTCACTAATTTGGGCGTATCTAACTCATCCGGAGGAGATGCGACTCCATCCAATTCACCATATAGACCTGAGATTATAATCTATCCATTTATGTAAATATATACAGTAGTATCTAAGCCAAAAATATTCCATTAACACACAAACTATCTGCAAGTCACCCATTTGGACTAGTTTCACTAATTTGGCCGTAACTTGGTCATCCGGAGGACTTACGGCTCTATCCAAAGCACCACATACACCTTGTATGTTGCTCTACTCAAAAAAGTCATAAAATCATAGATCTTAAGCCAAAAATTATTCGGCATCACACTAACAACCTGCTGTCCTAAATTACTAGTCCTAATCCGCTTCTAAAATCCAATCTAATCTAATTTATAACTATCCTAAGCTATTACCTATCGCCATATCACTTTGACAATCACCCAATACATGCATGTATCATATTTTCCAGAAACTAAACAAATAAATAAATCCATGAATTATAAATAATAATTAGACAAGGATTGGGCATTACGTAGCAACAATTGAAGAAGAAAACGAACCAAACACCCCCTTAGGATTCGGCCTAGATCGAACCACTAGCAAAACAAAAATCAAAACTTCCTTTGGCTTTCCCCTTTGATTTGCTGAAACCAAACACACCCAAAATGGTCAAACCATAACTTTTTATTATCTTAAACTTTGCAATAACATTTCCTTTTAAACCCTTGATGCTTGATTTTTACCTAAAATCAATATATTCTTCAAAATCAAAAATCTTGAGAAAAGCCTTGTATGTTGATTTCTTTTAGTAATAGATGTTAAGGATTAATGTGAAAGTGATTTAGGATTAATAGGAACTAGTTTAGAAATTTTGATTGATGGTTATTGGTGGTTTGGTAAGCTGTGCCGAACATAGAGAGAAAAGGAAGGGGAAGAGTTGGTTTTTGGTTTAGCTGTGTGTTTTATGGGAAGAGTTTGAGTGATATAGGGACTTTATATATTGGTCAAGATATATAATTAATTTCCAAACTTAGCCAAGAAAAATTTATGGGATGTTTGTGTTGGGTTTAGGCTGCCGACCAAAACAAAGGGGGGGGGGAAGATGGGCTTTGGTAATTTTTGTTTATCCATTAAGTTGTTAATTAGACCCAAAACATTTAGTTAATGTGTAAAAAGTATAAAAATGCTATCTTCGACACGATTTCGGCAAAAACGCGGGAAAATTTGAGAAATACTAAAATAAGAATGATTTAGCTTCCGGAGCTAAAATATGAAATTATCGATTTCTCAAACGCTAAAACGGATAATTATTCAAAGCACGACTTGCGAATAATTAAAAACGATGATTTTTACCCAATCGGCTAACGAGTTAAACACGAAATTTTTCTTCAAAGATGGAAATAGGAACGGATTCGAGATTTAATATTGACCGCAAAATTCGAGATGTTACAGCCTTCCCACCTTAAGGGAGCGTCGTCCCGGTGCTCAATTCTCCTTATCTCCATATTTTTTGCGACGGTCGATACACAATAGGAAAATATCCATATAACATATTACGAGTCGAAAGAAGTTCAAATAGCCATTTGTACAAAGCAATGATGATAGCGATTCGAAGAGTAAAGACAATGAATGATTCGTACGGACGTATTACTTGTTAAAAGAGACGCACGTCATGTTGAATACACGTTTGGAAATAATCGAATGAACAAATTTCAAACCGAAAAAGTCTAAAGACTCATTCGTATGAAGGTAATAACGATAATGATTAGATGAGCAAAGAAAATGAATTATTCGTACAAACGGATTACAAATCGAAAGAAGGTTGTTCGTACGTATGCCATACACTTAAGCCCACTCATTTACAAATCGTTATTTACATCCAAAGGCGTCCCAATCCATGTAAATAAGATTTAGAAATTTATGGTTTAGTGATTTATAATTTCCTTATTCAAATGAAGAGGCGTCCCAATTCATTTCAATAAGATAACTATAAATTAGCCTACTTAAGCATTGTCATAACAAAACATGAGATCAAAACAATGTTACGTTGAGATGAAGGAGTCTCCTTGGCGGCATTATTATTCAAAATCATAAGAAGTAAAGAGAAGTATAATGAGACGTTAGTCAACCGCGTTGCAAAGGTAAGTGCCAAAAGATGGCACGATCCGAGGTGACACGTTAAAGTCGCACTCCCATCAACTGGAAGGCTTCAAAACAATGGATTATGAAAAAACATATGCGATTAAAAAGCATAAGAAGAGTGCTCAAACTCAGAGTCGAATGGGAAAATAATCAGTGGAATTAACAAACTACGCCGAATTTCAATATCATCAAAAGGGAATAAAGTCAACTCACGTAAATGTTTTGGAGATCACCGCATCGCTCACAATATATTAAAGTAAATGAAATCATTAAGACGTACCCCTCCAATCCAAATCCACACACATAAGAAATAATACCAAGTAGACATCAGTGACCGAAAATGGTCAACACTTATATGAATTGCTTTTATATAGATAGATGGCGATAGTCCTATAGATAAGCGTAAGAGATCGAAAAGAAAGTAGCTCATATATGTGAGTATCCTTATATAATATCATTATTGATGCTCGAGGGAGTAAATGAGAAATCAGGAAGTACGCGATAATCGGAGTGGTCAATATTTATATAACTGACCGATATAAGGTAAATAGTAAGACGTCATAAGATAGACGTAAGAGAGCGAAATCATAGCCAAGTGTTGAATACTCATTATCCATTCAATAGTAGTAGAGATGCAAAAGAGAGTTTATATGGGATCAG
>BQNB010212960.1:0-10095 GCA_026074375.1 Tanacetum coccineum
CTCTACGAGTGGACGATGGACAAAACCATGAGCATGAGAGTCTTCATAATCCGAGCAATCCTGGACATAAAACACAAAACACGAAACACGAGAAAGGAAGAGGCAAGCCTCCTCTCATCACACTTATTAATTAACATACTACTACTAAGGATAAGCATGGGTTGCCACCCACGAAGTGCTTGTTTTTGTTAACCGAGTCACGAGCCTGACTCGACCCCGAATTCAGTGGTCCATGGGAAAGTTTGGAGATTCGGGATAACCATCGGTGGTATGTCTCCTCCAAAATATTGTTTAAGTCTATGACCATTCACCTTAAAGTTTGGTCCGTCGGTTTAAGATAACTTGATGGTTCCATAAGGGAAAACTTGAGCAACAGTGAATGGTCTGGTCCAACGAGTTTTGAGCTTTCCCGAGAAAATCTTTAATCGAGAATTGAAGAGAAGAACTCGATCACCAACGTTGAAGACGCGGTTCTTAATCTTTGTAGATTAAAGAATTCTCGTAAGCATGATCCCGGAGTTCATTTAATTCATTCATTTGAACTTTTCGATGATCACCCGCAGTCTTAGGGTCAAAATTACAATGCTTTAAGGCCCAATAGGCCTTGTGTTCAAGTTCGATAGGAAGATGGCAAGCCTTTCCGTATACGAGCTTATAAGGAGTTTTAACAACCCGAATTTAAGATCAAAATTTTAACCGAGCTTTAATTCTATTTTTAATTTTTATAGAATCTAATTTTAGTGGATTATCAAAAATCGTCGTTTTTAGCTATTTATGAATATTGATTTGGATTTTATCCGTTTTTAGTGTTCAAGATATCGATAATTTCATTTATTCGCTTCGGAAGCATAATTATTTTTGTTTTTGTATTTTTTGACTTTTCCCGCGTTTCAGCCGAAACCGTGTCAAATTTGTATTTTTACATGTTTAATACATTAACTAGTCATTCATGGGCCTAAATAATCATACAATTAATAAAAATAAATTTTTTGTAAAAGCCCATTTGGCCTCCTCCTTGCTGTCGTCTTTGCAAGGTCAATATTAAACCCAAACTTCATTTCTATTTTTATTTTTAAGTGAGTTACTAATTTTACTTTTACCCGATTTAGTGAAAATTCTCGTTCCTAGCTTTGAGTGAGTCGTGCTTAGGATTTTTATTTCGTCTTCGTGCCCTAGGTAATATAATATTACCATGATATTTCCCCGATGATTATGATTTTTATTCTTGGCATTTTTCGTTTAACTCGCGTTTTAAGTTTAAACCTCGCGTTTTATCCTAAACACTTACATTTTCTCAATCTAACTTACACTACCCTTTAATTTAAACACTCAATAATAAAAAAAAATATGCATTAAACCACTTTTAAGGCCCTATGGCCGGTTTACCAAAACCACACACAACACATACACAATTTATTTTTCCTATCAAACACTATCATACCACTTTCATTTCCCCATACATGCAACTTTCAATTTTCAAAAACCTCTTCCCCTTTTTGCATCTTGTTCGGCTGCCGGGATTCAAACCACAACCATCACCACCATTCTACAAAATCTATCTCTAATCCTTTTAATCATGCATATCATCATCCTTAAAAACTACTTGGCAAAGTTTGGTTATTTTTCATGAAATATTTGAAGAGTTCTTGATGTTTTATTAAGGGTTTGATTAGGGTTTGGTTATACCTTGCTAGGGGGGGGGGGGGGGGGATTTTAGGGTGTTATCTTGGGTGTGTAGAAGGTATATTGATTATGGATTTGGGTACTCTTTGGTTCGATCTCAGCCCCAAATAAGAAGGAGTGTTTGTGACTTGATCTTCTAGCCTAAATCATCTCTTAGTAAGATTATCTCTTTAATTTTGATTTTTATTTTGATTTTGACCCATGCAATGGGTGTTTAATTTCTGGAAATACATGTTCATTTGATGTATGGGATGTGTATAGAGGTTTGTATGGCATTGTGTTATGATTTAGAAGAGTTAAGATGGTGATTGGGTTGGTTTTTCTTAGGGTTTATATGACTGTTTTAGATCAGTAGTAAAACATGGTTAGAACGAATAATTTTTGGCCTGGATCCTATTATTAAATTAAATGGGTGGATATATATAGGTATAAGCTACATGTGGCTAATTGGATGGTTTATCAACTCCTCCGGATAAGGGAGTTATGGCCAAATTACTAAAACTAGTCAAAAATCGAGACTTGGACTTCTTTGGGTGAAAAGTCCAAAAATTTGTACTATAACATATAAATATGCATAACTTTAGGTGATAGGTAAATATTTAACTTAAACGTGAGCGGTGGTTTTAGCCCTTACGGATAAACGGTTTGGGAAATACACCAAAATTAGTGTTGGTGGGAAAACTTAGGACTGTTGCAGACCATCAGTATAAAATGGTTAATTGCAGCAAATTTTTGGCCGAATAAGGTCTATTATATTTGATGGGGTTGTAGAAATAAGTTTAAGGTATATGTGTCGACTTGGCTAGAGCCATATCTCTTCCGGATGAGTGAGATATGGCCGTTTTACGGAAACTAGTCGATTCTGGAACACCGTTTGGAAAACAAGTTAAACACCATATTTTTGCAATAAAATGTTGGGTTTAAAAACATGGTTCAGTAGTAGACATCTTAGGCTAACATCTCCAAGTGGATTCAACTTAAAATCTATTGTATATTAGGATTTATGGCCGTTTCCGTAAGGGTTACATTTTCAAAAAACTTCATGGGCAGAGTTATGTTGAGTAAAAAGTCATTTCCTATTAAATGGTAAACAATTAGAGGGTGAGGCCTAACATTCTGGAAAATAGACTTAAGGGCCTTTCCAGAGGTGAAAACCTCATGTTCATAGCTATTACGTATTAGGAGATATAGTGTCATCAAGTCAGGTCAAAACCAGAAACTGAGTTTTTACGCCCTTTCTAATTATTAAAAAGTAATGTACTCAACGTTGTTGTTGTTTGATGAAATAAGAGTTAACTCGTGAAACTTTGTGGATATTTAACGGGTCATAATCTCAGGTTGTACCTCAAATTAGGGATGGAAACACTTAGGCTAAGTGGTTATGCAATGTCGTGCATATCTTGAAGACATATCTCATGATCACGTGTTTATATTTATGTATTGACTTCTTTTATTATACTAAGACGCGTCACGTCTTCTAGGTGGTGCTTAGAAGTACTTTCCACTCGTCCAAGGACTTATCTTACTTTTGCTCTACTTCTTCCTACGATGAGTTCATAGCCTAGCATTTAAATCTTTTTATGTTTTAAAAACCCGCGAGGGAAATACATGCTTGTTTTAGAAAATCGAACACAAGTGATTTTATTATGTGAACGTTGCTATGAGTGTTATGTTGTGGCCCTTCTCTTTATGAACAAAATCGGGTCTTCACCGCTAACGTCTTGTGAAGCTGATGCAATATAAAGATCAATTTTTGTCCTTAACGACGTGTTGGGCGTCGTGTACTCGCTGAGGGGACTACGGAGACATATTGTATTTAGTATTGGGAGTGTGTAACGTTATCACTCCAGGTTGGGCACATGGTTAAGGTTTGGTTCGTGGCTCTAGCATCGCTGTGATTGTTTTATGAACTAAATGTTTTTCTATGCTTTTGTTCAAAATGATTGTTTATAGACTCTATGGATTCACTTAACATTTTTGTTGACGTTTTAGCATGTTTATCTCATGTATATGCTTGCTTTCTTGGATAGGATGGAATGTGGATATCGAAGGACGTAGACTTGGTGAACTTTGTACATTGGACAAAATGTTTTAAAAGAAACTTAGTCATGTTGAGGCTTATTTAGAAATGAGTTTTCATAAAATTTATTGGGACCTTGTAACACTAATCTTTTTAATAAAAATCGAATGTAATCAAGTTATAGCTTATTATTATAAGCTCAAATGAGAAGTTTTAACGTTACAAAAGTTTAAAATAACGATTCGTTAAGCCGGAAATCAAAACGGGTCGAATTAGGGTTTTAAAACAAAAACGCATAGGGTTTTAAAACAAAAACGCGTAGGTTTTTAATTAAAATTCCTTCAAGACTTGATAAAGTGGTTATTATAATGTTAGATAAGCTTATTAGAATAGATTATAACAATATTTTACCAGTTTAGCTTATGGATTAAGTGAAAACATGAAATTAGGGTTTCATGAGCTCGGTTTGGATCAAAAAGGTAAAACACATATGTTTTTGAGTTCAAAGCTTTTAACAATAGTTTAAGCATGATCATATGAACATTATAAGGGTATGAAAACAGAATGTGAGCTTATGGAACCTGGTTTTGAGCTTATAGCTTGGAAACGGGTCGAAATCGGGACTTTTAGCTTCGTACGCCTAGAATAACAACTCTGGGGCTTCTTTTCTTGGTTTCTTTGCTTCACTTCTGGTCTTGGGACTTCTATTGATGTTCTTGATCAGACCTTGGACTCCATTGATGATTAGAAAGAAAGAATGAAGGTGTGATTTGAAATGGAAGGTTTTACCCCTTTATATAGGGTTCGAACCACCTTGGTGGCCAAGGAAACTGCACTTATATAGGGCTCAAATGGCCTTGTTGGCCAAGAAAACTTGGTGACAAAGGCTTGGAGCTGGAGTATATGATTCATGGAAGCTACAAGGTGAGGTGGAGAGGCTATGGAATGAGTTAGCAAAGCTAGAAACTAGGTTTGATGTGTTGTTTTCTTCTTAGTGTGTCGCGGCTAAAAAGGAAGAAGAAGGAGGTGTCCAACAGACCTCTCTAGTGAAACACGAACAGAAACAGGCACGCAGGTTCTTGTAAGCAGCTTGGAGATGAAGTAGGTGAGTCATGGTGGTGTGTGGTAGCTTGGTTGGTTTTCAAAATAGGTAAAAAGGAGGGAAAATGAGTATCGGGTTCAAACTAGCTCGGGTTAGGGTTTTTGATTTAAATTTCATGTACATTGGAGTAATAAGGATGGAAATATGAAATTAAAAGTTTGTAATTAATGTTTATAACTTAATTTGATTATATGGTTAGTAATATGTGTAAAAACGAAGAAATGGTCATGGTTTAGAAACTTAGCTCCGGTTTTAAGGTTTCTTGGTTGAATTAGGTTTGAGTTTAAAAACATGTCAAGAGAGTTTTAAATGGTGAGAAATGTTTTTAAAAAGTTGAGCATTTCTTGTTTTACTATTGTACTTAATAGTTTGTATCAAAGAAATTGTTAGGAAAACAGAGGTAAAAAGCTGCTATTTTGGATTTCATAGCTTAGTGACTTTGTGCCAATTTGTCTTTTAAGGACTGTACCTATGACATGGAGGAGTGTTATATTATCAAATGAGATCTTATAAGATGACATTACATATGCTTTAGATGTTAAACCTTTACATGGAATTAGGGTTATAGAAGGTATATACATAACAGTTATAAAGCATGTCTTGATATAGAAAAACGTTGCAAATGGTCCAAAATACTGGGATAATAGTACTGTTTGTCAAAATGAAATAAGAATTTGAATTGACATATATGATGTTTTATTGACATATATGGAAGATAGGATTGCCATATAGGTAGTGTTATGCGTGATCACGATAACGTTAGTTATGAAAGTTGCGGTTGCATAATAAGATATTGGTAATGTAAAGGTAATGAAAATAAAGCTTAAAAATTTACCCTTGGAAAAATTGGATCATAATAAAATAAAGATAGATGTACATTGAGATCCTAACTTAATAGATGGATATTATACATTGATGAAAATGTTGGCGGTGTTGCAATAGGTCCCCGCATCCTTATGAAATCCTCGTCCTGAGATTTAAATTGTAGTGTTGAAGTGTGGAAATATGGGAAACAGTAATGAGATATATTGACAAGAATTTCATCTTCGCGTTCCCGTGTAAATTTTGGTCCTCTTTTAGAGTTCCATCACGCTTTGACTATAGGAATACGATTTTGTTTTAGTTGCTTGATTTCACGATCCATAATTTCCCACAAGGGTTCTATCTACAATAGTTTGAGTTTTGTCGTACGAGTTGAAGATCTTTCATTGGAATGATTAGAGATTCATCGGATCAACATTTCTTGAGATTAGAAAACGTGGAAAGTATTGTGAATATTACTTAAGGCCTCTTCAGTAAGCTCTAGTTTTGTATGCCACTGGGGAAGGTAAACCGTATCAAGAATTTTGAATGGTCCAAATGTATCGGGGATTAAGCTTTTTCCTTTCCTCGTTTTCCCACACATCTAAAGAAAGCCCTTTACGAGGTGATACTTTTAACATAACACGATCGCCAACTTGAAATTCTAAAGGCTACTGCCATACATTGGAGGCGAAAACCTTCTTTTGCCGATCTCTTGCAGCATTGCATATGCGTTGATGACGAATTTGCACGATCTTTCAGTGTATCATGAATTATATCTGATCCCCCAGTGAGTTGAACATCTCAATCCATCAGGACCAGCAAATAGGTGATATTTACTTTCGACCATAAAGTGCTACAAATGGTGCTGCCTTGATACTGACATGATAACTGTTATTGTAGGAGAATTCTACCAATGGTAAGTGTTTATCCCATCCTTTCCCAAAATCTATAACACAAGCTTTCGCAGCATTGTCGCACAAGTGTTTGGAATGTTTCTTTCACTTTGACCATCGTTTTCATGGATGAGTTATGTACTCATGTCTAATTGAGTACACAAAGCATTTTGCAATGAATGCCAAATTTGGAATGTGAAAATTGGACCATCATGATTCGAGATGGATAGTAGATTGATTGGAACGCCATGTCGAGAGACTATTTATTTGATGTATAACCTTGTAAGAGTTTCCATACTATCAGTCGCTCGAGTGGGTATGAAATGTGCGGATTTGGTAAGGCGATCAACAATGACCCAAATGGTGTCATGTCCGTTTGTGTTTTTGGGTAACTTTGTGATGAAATCCATTGTTATTCTTTCCCATTTCTACATAGGAATTTTCGGTTGTACCAGTAAGCCAGATGGCTTTTGACATTCTGCTTTAACTCTAGAACATGTCAAACATTTTCCAACATATTCTGCGATGCTTGCCTTTATGTTAGGCCACCAATAGAGTTTCTTTAGATCGTGGTACATTTTATCAGAACCCGGGTGAATAGAATATTTTGATTTATGAGACTCATGCATGATCAAGTCTCTTAAACCGCCAAAAAGTGGTAACCAGCTTTGATTTTTGATACAACGAGTTCCATCACGACGTATTTCAAATGATTTGTCCATTTCTCGTAGGTTTTCATTCTTGACATTTTCTTCTATGAGGGCTTTATTTTAAGCTTCTAGAATTTGTGATGGTAATTTTGGATGAACGGTTATGATCAATGCTCTAACTCGGAGTGGTTTGATTTGTTTCTTCCGGCTTAAGGCATCTGCCATAACATTTTCCTTTCCAGGATGATAGCAAATCACACAATCATAATCTGCGAGTAATTCTAACCATCGGCGTTGCCTCATATTTAATTCTTTTTTACGAAGAATGTGTTGAAGGCTTTTGTGATCAGTGAAAACTGTACACTTTATACCATATAGATAGTGTCTTCAGATTTTAAGAGCGAATACCACTGCTCTTAATTCAAGATCATGAGTGGTATAGTTTTCTTTGTGAGGTTTGAGTTGTCGAGATGCATATGCAATGACTTTTTCTCTTTGCATTAATACAACTCCTAAACCTTCAAGAGATGCATCACAATAAACGACAAAGTCATCGTTTCCTTCTGGTAATGTGGTATGCGTTTAATTACACATACATTTGACCACTAAAATCAGACTTAAATGACTAAAAATGTACCAAAAATACATTGTATTTGTATGTTTTACATTTTTATTATGCAGGAAATGGATATCTAAGAAAAGGACAAAAATCGAAGCCAAAACGACAAAACCAAGCACGAGAACGGAAAGAGCGTAAAGAGAAGTCAAAATCAAAGCCAAGTCAAAAAGTCAAAGTCAACCCTAGAATGAGGCATTGGAAAGAGCATCGAAAACCGAACCCAAAAACCTAAATTGCCAAAAGTAGGACCACCCGTACCCACCTAGTGGGCCCGGGAAAACCCACTTATACCTTATAAACCCCTAAACCTAAATAAAAAGCCCAAGTTCTTTTAAGCCATACCCGGCCCAAACAACTAGCCCACCATCACCACTTAACACCCCGTTAATACCCTTTTATAACATCCCCGTTAGTCCTTTAAGGACTAACGGTGCAAACATTTATAAACTCCAAGGACCAAAGTGTATCACCAAAGGACTAAAGTTGCAATACACTCATATAAAATAGAGGGACCATTCTTGCCAATCCAACAAACTCCTCACCCTGCACCAAACAAACAGAACAACCCCTTTTCCCGCTCACACCCCCATTGTTACTGTTCACCCTCCATCCCCAAAATTACTCTTACCCCGAGGTTAAACCCACTTAAAACCCCTTCTAGAAGCCAATAATGATGCAATGAGTGACGTATTTGGGCTCTGACACGTTGGCGATCCAAGGCAATCATTGGGGAATGATTACGTGGACACATCCAAGGGCTAAGATGAATTTAAAGAAGCACAAGTTGATTTGAAGGGCCAAGATTGATGCTGCTTTTCCTCTCACACAAGAAAACCAAGCCAAGGATCTAGGTCCTTCTATCCGGCCTATAAATAGAGGGCTTAACCCTTGTAGTAAGGGAGAGTTGTTCTAAGATTTTTTTAGTATCTTTTTAACGTATTTTCATTCAAGTTTTTAAAGTTATTCTATATTGCAAATTCCTTGTAAAAGTTTAAGTTTTTAATGAAAAGTTTGAGGTATTGTATTTAAGATTTTGTGTTTGATCATTTAATATAACCTGTTAAGCTTTTTAAGCTATGATGCAGCTTATTGATCTGACCTAAAAGCTTCACTAAGCTTTTAGCTTCTTAATCTTTGCCTTTGTTTACTGTTTTTATCACTTTTATTAACTGTTTTACTTATAAAAATCTAAAAAATACCAAAAATCACAAAAAAAGCTCAAATGGATGATAAGCTTACAATGGAAGAGCTTATGAGTTTTACTAGCTTGTTTCTAATAAGCTAGAGCTTGTAGAATAGCTCTTTTGAGCACTTGTTTGCCCTGTTTAAGCAAGGATATTTGTAAGTTTTCATTTTCCCACTTATAGCTTATTTACTATTCAATTGCTTATTTGTGCTTATTGTCTGCTTATATTTGCTTATTTGTGTTTGCTTATGATGTAATGCTATTTATGCTTGTTTTATGGTTTAGAAATGATTTGATTGAGTTTTCATATAAACTGTCTTAAAGTAGCTTATAAACTTGCATAATATATTTCAGTTTATTTGAGTGCTTATTTGTTATTGAGATTTGCTTAATATTGTTGGTTTTACTTATTTAACATCTGGTCTTTTGAATGTGTGCTTGAAATAAGCAGTAATCACATTAAAAAGCTAACACAGTTTTTAAAGGGGTGTTTGGTTTAACCTGTTTTATGGGTCAAAATGGGTCAAAATTGCATCTTTACTCTTGGATCAATTTAGCTTAGCTTTAATTAGTCCTAAAAGTCAGTTTGTTTAGGTTTTTAAGTGTTAAATCTCATTTTCAAGGTGTTAAGAGTTTGATGTTTGAAACTGTTAGTTTATAACTTATTTTAGTTGCTTATTTGATTGTGCATTTGCTTATTGTTTTTTTTGTGTTGTTTTTGTGTTTATGCATGTGTTAAATCAGGTTATAAACAAAGTTCTATAGCCTGCATTTGTTTGGTTTGTGTTTTACCAAAACTCTTAAAAATGCTAAGTGTTGATTTTTTTTTGAGAAATTGCTTTTTCAAATGCTTATTGTTGCTTATCCTGAATTTCAAAGTCACTTTGGATTGTTAATTATTGTTCTTTGAGGTCTAAATTTTATCTGTTTGTAGGTTAAAAGTCCATAAGGATCTGTTTGTTTGCTTATTTTTAAGCTCAAAAGTGTGAGATGCCCTTTTCATGAAGCTTTTTAAGTGCTTATTTGAATTTCAAAATGCTTTATCTTTGTTGCTTATTTTAGCTTTTTGGCCATTCTTTTTAGTGGTATAAGCCACTAAGCCATAAGGATCCTTTTGCTAGCTTATTTTTAAGCTAGA
>BQNB010212964.1:0-10094 GCA_026074375.1 Tanacetum coccineum
AAATGTCATTAACATGAAGTGGATCTGGAAAAACAAACGTGATGAGGAAAATACTATGATTCGCTACAAAGCTCGTCTTGTTACTAAGAGATATGCTCAAAAGGAAGTAATTGATTTTGAAGAGCCATTTGCACTAGTTGCTCGGTTGGAAGCTGTCCGATTATTCATTGAGTATCAAAAACTGTTTGCGAGTTTTAATACACTATAAAATATATATACTAATATAACCTTAAGAGCAATTAAGAAAATTACCTAAGGAAAATTCACTCTCAAAAATATATATAATATAATATATAGTACGTATATTTAACCGGGAAGAATGATCACCCGGGTCGTTTCCCTAACGACTTGTGCAATTGAAACCTCGTTTAAGCTCGGATTATGATTTGAATGAAAGCAAAGATATTTTGATGATCTATAACTACAAAATAAAAGCAACAATTAAAATTGAACAATTAAAAGCAATTAAATATTTAAACAAATTATGGGAAACAAATTAAACGCGACAAATAAGCAAGTAAATCAAAATTAAGTCCTAAAGATGCAAACTATATTCCTAAACCTAGATTGAGTCAAAAGAAATTTTTAAGAAAAAGAAAAATATTTTTTTTTTGATTATTTTTGATTATTTTTTATTAATTAAAAACCTATTTAAATCTAATTAAATCCTAAAATAAAAAAAATAGCAAAACAATTGAAATTATATTTTTTCTCAGTAAAATAATTATCAAAAGAAATTTTTAAGAAAAAGAAAAATATTTTTGGCTTTTTAGATTTAAAGATATGAATTTTCTAAGATTTATATTAATTAAAAAAACTTTAAAAAAAAATAATAAACTATTAAAAATAAGATCCTAGAAATTTTATAAAAATTACACCAGATAAAGAAAATATGCAGAAATTTTATAAAAATAAAAACCCTAATTTTTTTTTATAAACTTTAATTAAACTAATTAAAAATTTAACCTAATTATTAATTAAAAATAAAAAAACTAACTAAAACTTAACGAAGGACTTAACTAAGGACTAATGTTGTTAGTCCTTGAAGGACTAATCAGTGCAAATACGCTTAAGCTACAAATTCCTCTAGTGCATGAATACTTAAAATAGCCATAACTTTTTGATTTTTTTACAAACTAACTTGTGAAAACTCTTTTGCTATTGTTTTTAACTGAAATCAAAGCTGTCTCAAAAGGTTTGCACAAAAACTTTTGACTTTAGATAGTCAAATAAGCTTAAACCAAACATCCCTTTAAATTCATGATAGTTTTGAAAAAGCTTTTAAAAACTAAGATCTACTTATCAAAACTTAATTACCAGATGAAAAACAACTTTTAACTAACTTACTAACATAAACTAACAACTGAATAAGCAAGCAATCTAAGATTTACACTACTTTCTACTATTTTTGGTTTTTTATAGGTTAATAATGACAGAAATGAAAACTTAAGATTTTTAACTACCTAATCAAAAACAGATTATCTAACTAATCTAATAAGCAATATTAAAGATATTTAAGCACAAATAAACAGATTTAAGCATAGAAAGTAAATGGACAATTATTGAAAGGAAGAACTTAAAGAAATTAAAGAGAAACTTACAAAGCCTCTAGCTAAACAAGAGGAACCAAATATGGCGCTACAAGCTCTCCTAGCTTATAAATAAGCTAGGAGTTAAGTCCTTCTTTGACCCTTCCATAATTGGTCAATCTTCCAAAAGCTTAATAATCCACAAGTTAAAAGTAAATATATGTTAAGCTAATTAAAGGTTTAGATATGATTAATACTGAATTAAATAAGCTCTATTTTAGCTTATAGACTGAAAGAGCTTTTTATTAGCTTATTAGCTTATTGAGACAGTTTGGCTATTTTAGAGAGCTTATGAATAAAGAGAGACTAAGAAGATTAAAAGCAAACACTAACTTTGATTAACTAAAAACTCTGATTACATTAGATAAAAGACAATTACAACTGATTAAAAGAAAATTACAATAAGCTTTTAAAAGCTACACTAAGCTAAAAAAAACTAGAAAGGAAAAGGATAGTGTGTGCGTGATGGTGTGGCCTTTTTATAGCCAGTCATGGATCCTTCTAGCCCCTTGCTTGATGCCTACGCTCCTTTTGATCTCCACCTTTCATTTCGCCCCCCCATTCACCCCCCCCCCCCACCCCCCCCCAACCCGCCCCCCCCCCCCCCCCACTGCATCCAGATCATTGGAGCTTAAAGTCTCATCGTTTTGATCAAATTATGTGTGATAGTGGATTGCCAGCGTGTAATTCATTGATGTTGACGTTGTGTTAGTTGTGTGAGTGGTTTAGTGCAAAAAACCATATGCTTGTGTGCTTTCTTGCTCTGGCGTTGAGCGCTTGATCTATGAGAGCGGAGCTTATGTAATGCTCTTGATTTACTAAATTCTCTCCTGCCATCTTGTTTAGGTGCTCATGAATAAACTTACATTCGCCCTCACTGTGAACATAGTCTAATTTCCATTTGCTCTCTATTTTACCTTGGTAAGTGAAATGAAAGTGACGATGAACAATAACTTGTGTTTGGCGCCCTTTTATAACTGAAAGGGGGTAAAATCGTTTTAAACTTTGGAGATTTGGCAAAATTCGTCCTTGTTTTTTTTATGAATGGAGTAGTATAAAAGACTTTTGTTAATGGCAATTTCAGTCCTTGTAGTTTATAGTGTGAAAAGTAATTGGATCGGGTTTTTGGATAAATTAATGGCTTTTGGTATCCATGTAGGGTATTTAGCGGGTTTTGCGCTCAATAGGGATTAGGGACTATTTTTGGCCTTGTTTCTGAAAGTTGAGGGGTTATTTTGACTACATTTTGGGTCTTGTTGACCAAAATTGACTGGAGTTGACTGTAGATTTGACTTTTTCTGGCTTTGGCTCTCGGCTTTTGTTCACTCTTCCGTTCTTGTGTCCGTGCTTGCTACATTTTTGACGGTTTTCTTGTGATTTTTGATATATCCGTTCCTGCACACACAAAACACAATACAGCTTATTGTTGCCATTTTTGATGTTTTGGGTTTAATTGGGGTCTTTTTTTTAGGTCATAAGGATATGTGTATTTTACACTTATCAGGGGGGAAAATTTGAAATTCAAATTTGATGTTTTTAATCAAACATTTCTTTTAATGAATAAATAATTTGTTTTATATTTTGTCAATAAACAGTTATTTGTGGACAGTATACGATTTAAGAAAAATTATTTTTTCTTGATCATTAATCATGTTTAATGATATGGTTTATCCATACTTAAGTGATTATTCTTTAGAAAAAAATAGGAATATGCTAGTAATTTATAAATGTTTATTTTTATCATAAGTGTTTTCACATTTTGTTATTATCAAAACATTGAGAGGTCGAAAAATATAAATAAATTTTTGGACACTATGTTTGTATTAACAATCTCCCTTTTGAATGATGGACAAATTAAACTGTTCTTTTAGTATAAAATTGAATGTTATAATTATTATGGAGTTTAATTTGATTCATCTCCCCCTTTTTGTGTAATCAAATAATAAGGTTGAGATGTCGAGTTGAGTAGAGAGAAAATGAAATAAACGATACAAGACTCCCCTTGATGTTGTATAAGGCTCACCCTTTTTTGGGGGCACATGTATCGATCTTACGATAATTTGTTTGATACAAAGGATTAGAGGTACAAGTGCAAACAAACATAGCATGACAAATATCTTAAAGATTCAATCCACACATTTTGAAGCATGAATAAAGTTAATTGAAATTCATAGATAAGTCATATATGGTCATAAGGACTATATATGAGAATACAAGCATAAGATGATAATAATTAAGACATAACATATTAAAGCATCTAATGAAGGTAAACTAGTAGATGATTCTTGACTTCAAAGGATGTGATATTCAAAAGGTAGGAGACTTTTATTAAAGCAAATTAATCACAAGAGTGTGATTAATTAAAGAGTGAGAACGAAGAAGATGGTGACTCATTTTGGTGATGGACTTGTGATTGGGGTATGAGACGGGTGATGAGGAATTGAATGAAATTAATTTCATTCCTCAATGAGTAAAGTGGTTTATTCTGGTGTACCAACAACAATGACAAAACTAGCATGGACAACTATCTTGCAGCATTGTAGGAGGATTGAACCATTGTGGGGGTGGAGAGGTGTATGTGTGGTGTTGGGAACTCAATGAGTGAGGAGACGGTGTAGGTTGGTGGATGATTTTGATCTCTATGTGGGTGTTCTATAGGTGGTGAAATTGAGTGAGTGGTTTTTCTGAAGGTGGGATGGTGTTGAGTTATGTGACGAGGGGAATGTTTAATCCGATGGTGTGGTGTGTTGATTTTGTAAAGTGTCTTTCGCTTCCGAATTGACGCCCCCCCTCCCCCCACCCCCCCCCCCCCTAACTACATACCTGGTTTTCTAGTATGGTTAGGATGATGATTTGAGCAAGGACATTTTGAGTGGAGGAAGATGGTTGAGGAAGATTATGATGATGGAGAAAAATGAGAGGCAGATGGATAATTTAAAATAATGAATAGGTATGAAGAGAGAAGTGGCAAGAGCATGGAAATGTTGGAGACTGAGGTTGAAGAAGTGTGTGTTAAAGACGGGAAAATCTAGCGTATGTCTAAGAGTGAGGGTGGTCAAAATACAGAAAAAGGAAATTTTGGATTTGTTGTTTCCCTCCTGACGGCGGTCCCTTATTGTTGGGCGGTCCCTTATATGTAAGGGGGCCGCCTGATATATAAGGGGGCCATTTTCTGGAGGGAGCAGAGTTTTTCCAGTTTTTCATTTTCAGAAATATCACACCTTTATCAGCCAAAAATCAACTAAATCTTAAGCAACATTTCATCAATCACTTATCCTAAGCATGTAGAGGTAATAAGCTTCAATAATGATCACATAAGAACCAGTAAATTTTCAAATAGCACCGAATTTTATGGGATGATAAAAAAATATTCTAAATCCTTCACACATACGCAAGTTATCTGTATAGTTTTAGTGTATAATAAAAGAAGGATATTTAATAGCAAATAATAGTAATAATAGTCACTTAAACATTGTGCCAACATCTTCACTTCCTTATTCTCATCATCATGTTCTTCATGGTTTGTCCAATTGACCTTAACTTATCCCGGTGTGCATCTCGTTGTTAGGTTTGAAAAATCATGGTTTTGGATAAGAGGTTGTTTAAATCAAAATTTTCATGAGGAGGGTTTTGATTGACTCTAGAGACATTGTGTGACGAGGAAGAGACATTTTGAGACGGAGAGGAAAGATTGGAATGATATGACTCATTATCATTATCTTCGACAATGTCATCGATTTGGAGAGACGAGGAAGGTGGATTTTGAGTGTTAGAGGAGGAACTAGCATTTGACTCACATGGTCTTTTCTTGCCACGATCTGCTCGTAGCTTTCGCTCATAGGGAGGAGCGAGCGGATACATTACTCGATCATATGAGAGATAATGATCAAAAGCTAGCTCGGGAGAAACTAACACAACGTGTTTGAATAACCTAGTCAAAAGCATACCATAAGGTAAACGTTCCTTAGGTTTGAATCGAGTCTTTTCCATTCTTTTGAGAATGAAAAATGCTAGGTTATATGGAGTGGAGTCTCAATGCAATAAAGCATGTGACAAAGATACGCGGAGACATGATCCTTATGACCTCCTTGACAAAAGACATTTTCACGAATGATCTCAACCCAAGGTTTCATATGTGTTCGAATCTCTCGGGTTAAAATTTCGTTTTCACCAACGACAATGGTTTCTTTATTTTTGGTACGGGTTTCTTGTCCTTGTCGTGGAATTTGAATGTGAGACTTAATGACTCTTGGAGTTGGAGGTTTGGTTTTATAAAGACCTTTAGTCGGAACACTTACCGATAAATGATCAAGTGACCACATTTCGGTGATGGAGGCTTGACCTTTGAATGGAATTTTTAGGATTTGACCAAATTCCTCAAGAGTGAGGGAGAATGGCTTGTTTTGAATGACAAAATTGACAACGAATTGACCATTAGAATTATTGGTGAAGGTGAGTTGACAATAAAACTCAAGAACAAAACGAGGTACAATTTGTTCGTTGATGTCCAACAAACAATCGAAGTTGATTGACCTAAACTTAGCACGAATATGACTCATGTTTTCGAAATTGGGACTAACGACCCTTCCCTCATGAAAATATCGTTTTTCAAGATTTGCCATTGTGTTTCGTATTGTTATTTGATTAAAGTCATTTGATATTGAGGGTATGTAGTTTCTTGTCTTTTGATGATCTAGAGCGGTAGCACGAGGCATTGTCACCTAAAGTGAATTTAACAAGATCATGTGTTAATCACTTATACTTATTTTATGTTTTGAGTTTGTGCCTAGTGTGTGCCTATATGCAACAAATGTGGAGTAACGGTTAACTTGACCTAAATATAAAATCCTAAAAGTTAACCCAAACGCTCCTAAGTTTGATTTTGCTCATCCAAACAAGTCAAAAAATACATATGAATTATGTATCTCGAAATTTGTTCATGAGATCATTATGCATGTGTTTAAAAGCGTTTTTAAGAATTGTATTTAAAAAAACAAATGCCAAAAGCAACAATTTTAAATATGTTCCTAACGTGAGTGATTTTGCAAAATGAAATTGGGGTTTTGGTCCAAAAATAATTTTTCGACAAACCTTATCAATGTATGCAAATCCTATATCTACGGAAATCATATTAGTTATACATTGTATCCTAGTGGTTTTAATTGAACAAGTTTAAAAGAAAAATGAAAAATACTCAATTTCAATTTTTGTGTTTTCATACACAGAACCCTAGAACTGCAAAAATGAAAGAAATAGTTGAAATGAACTTACAATTGATGATCTTAGAGATGTTAGGGATGATTATTGGTGTTGATTTGATCTTGAATTTAAGTTTTAATGGTTGATTTTGAAGTTTTGGTGGATTTGGGGTTGTGTTCGTCGCACCTGCAGGTAAGGGGGTGTTTGTTTTTGTGTTTTTAAAAATTTTGTTTAAGGTGTACATGTTCACTTATGTTCTGACGGCGGTCCCATATCTCCTGGCGGTCCCTAATATATTGGGGGCTGCCCTCAGGCATTGATTTTAGACTTTGTTTTTTACACAAATTTGACTAGAAGGAGTGACAATTCAATTTGCATTTCGCAACTTAAACATGTTTAAAGTACTTCGGATGAAGTATTTAAGTTGTCACGACACGGAATGGAACACGGACTAGAATTGAGACAGAAGAAAGAGATGCGTACTCAATATGATTTATGGAATGTGTTCCATCATTCCTAAACCAAGACGTAGATAGTTAAACGATTCACGTTTAAGAGGTTTAGTGAGAATGTCGGCAATGTTGTCGATGGACGGTACTTTTTCGATAGATATATGTCCTTTTTGGACATTATCACGGAGGAAGTGGTGACGAATTTCGATGTGTTTGGTATGAGAATGTTGCACCGGGTTTTTGCTAAGGTCAATCGCGCCTTTGTTGTCGCACATGATGGGAACGTCGTCGAGTCGTACGTCGTAGTCGATTAGAGCTTGTTTCATCCATAGTGCTTGTTGACATGCCTTTCCGGCGCTTACGTATTCGGCTTTGGTAGTGGATATAGCAAGAGCGGTTTGTTTCTTCGAGAACCAAGATGTCAAACAACATCCCACGAACGTACAAAGTCGACATATACTACGGTTTCTATGCCGGTCCCCTTAGGATACCATAATCCTAAGTGCGTAGTGCCTTTAATGTATCGGAAGATACGCTTAAAACAGCTTGCGCGGGCGGAGGACACATCTCACTTTGGGAGCCTCTTGGAAGCGGGCACAAAGGCAGACACTAAACATGATATCGGGCCTACTTGCCGTTAGGTATAATAAGCTACCTATCATGCCTCGATACTTGGTACTATCTACCAACTCACACTCTTCATCTTTCGTGAGTTTAGTATCGGAGGACATGGGGGTTTTCATTGGTTTAGAATCTTCTAGACCAAATTTCTTAAGCATTTCTTTAATATACTTAGATTGATTAAAGAATATACCATCTTCCATTTGTTTAATTTGTAATCCAAGGAAGAAGTTAAGTTCTCCCATCATGCTCATCTCGAACTCGTCATGCATGATTTTGGCAAATTCATCACACATGTCTTGACAAGTCGAACCGAATATAATGTCATCAACATATATTTGAATAATGATGAGACTTGAGCTTGGATGTCTTCTTAGGTAAAAAAGAGTATTATCTACCATGTCACATTTTATAGGGGTTCATGTTTAATAAGAAAATCTTTTTAATCTATCATGGACCAAGCTTTGGGTGCTTTGCTTAAGAGCATATAAAGCTTTCTTTAATTTATAAACATGATTCAGTTTTTCGAAATCAATGAATCCCGGAGGTCCGGAGGTTGTGCCACGTATACCTCCTCATTGATGAAACCGTTCAAGAATGCACTTTTTACATCCATTTGGAATAATTTAAAATCTAATGCGCAAGCATAAGCTAATAATATTTTAATAGACTCAAGTCTAGCAACCAGAGCATAAGTTTAATCATAATCGATGCCCTCTTGTTGGTTGTAGCCTTGAGCAACTAATCTAGCCTTATTTCGAGAAACAATACCCTTCTCATCTAACTTATTTCTAAACACCCACTTAGTTCCTATAATTGTCATATTCTTAGGTTGTGAAACTAACTCCTAAACGTCGTTAGCAATGAATTGATTTAATTCTTCTTGCATGGCGACTATCCAACTTTTATCTCCTAAGGCTTCATTTACATTCTTAAGTTCTATGGTGGAAATGAAGCAATAAAAGTTGCTTTGATTTTGGGCTTGTGATCTAAGAGTTCTTTGGTTAAGATTTCCTATGACATTTTCTAACGGATGGTTCCTTGATTCCTTAATATTGACTATTTCATCAATTTCTAGTGTTTCATCCTCAACATGTTTTCTAGGTTTTTCTTTTCGATTTCCCTAATAGCTTCTTCTTCATCTAAGTCATCATCCACCAAGGGTAATGTCTTAGAGGGTGGAGGAGTTTCATCGAATGTCACGTTGAGTGATTCTTCGATTTTCCTAGTGTGTTTATTAAGAATGATATAGGCTTTACTATTTTGGGAGTAACCTAAAAAGACACCTTCGTAAGACTTTGGGTCAAACTTGGTAAGGTAATCTTTAGTGTTTAGGATGAAGCACTTGCTTCCAAACACTCTAAAATAATCAAGAGTAGGTTTCCTACCTCTCAAGATTTCATAAGGTGTTTTTCCTAGGATGGTTCTAATTAGGATTCGGTTGAGAATATATGTTGAAGTATCTACGGCGTTACACCAAAACTTTTGTGGTAACGATTGCTCATTCAACATTGTTCTACTCATTTCTTGAAGTGTCCTATTTTTTCCTTCAACCACGCCATTTGATTGAGGAGTGCGTAGAGCCGAGAAGTTGTGAGTAATACCATTGGCATTACAAAACTCTCCAAATTGCACTTCATTATCAAATTCTCTACCGTGGTCGGTTCTTATTGACACTATTGTACATCCTAATTGATTTTGGATTTTCTTACTAAATATTTTGAATTGATCAAAAGCTTCGGTTTTATTCTTAAGAAATCTAGTCCAAGTATACCTAGAGTAGTCATCTACTATGACTAAGGTGTAATGATTTCCTCCGTAGCTCCGTACGGCGGATGGACCAAAAAGATCCATATGGAGAAGTTCTAAGCTTTGTGACTAGCGTGAGCTTGTTTTCCAATTTTGCAAGAATCACAAAAATGTTGATCAAACTTAAGCTTATGTAGGTTCCTAACTAATTCCTTAGAAGCTAATGATTGAATGAGACGCATATTTGCGTGACCTAATCTCCTATGCCACAAAGTGGAATTATCATCAATCGTTGCTAGAAAAATTTGATCCTTAGGCTTATTTCCTAATTTCATCACATATAAGCCTTTCTTCCTAATACTTCTACCTATCACTTTATCGTCCTTAGTGATTTCACTATCATGTTCAGAAAAAGTTACTCTACATTTATTATCACATATTTGTCCTATACTTAGTAAGTTGAATCCTAGATTATCAACATGTT
>BQNB010212966.1:0-10093 GCA_026074375.1 Tanacetum coccineum
CGGCCCCCTTATAATTAAGGGGGCCGCCCATGTATTTAAGGGGGCCGCCCATTTTCAGACGCTCCTCTTTTTGTCCTATTCAGGGGAGGTGTTTACTGGACCTTTTCTAGCCGTTTTAGGTTCGAAAATTTGAAATTCAAAATGTTTATTTTGAATAAAACATTTCTTTTAATTGTAGAAAATGTTTTGTAAGTTTATAAAAATGTTTACACCATTTTATAAAAGTTTGAGGTTGAATAAAATTTCTTTTGATCATAAAATGCATTAAGCATTTGTTTATTCATACCTTTAAGTGATGTAATTGTTGAAATGAGAATTTACTACTAAATACTTGTTTATGTTTAATTTTACGTTGAACGTTTTTATATTTTGTGATTATCAAAACGTAAAGATGTGGAAAAATATTATTAATGTTTTTAGGCATTATATTTTATCAACAATACTCTTAGGGGTCTTGTAATAGTCTTCATACTACCTTACTTGTGCGTTGCCTTAACGAAATATTAAATAGACGACGGGTTCGTGTAATTCGTTCATAACTTAGGAAATACTTATACAGATCATCACAAGTGTGACAAAGCAATAGATCTAGGAGAAGCAATCTGAGGAGTAGTGCATGAGTACATCTTTTTATCATAAAGTTATCACTAGTAGTTTAGATTATATTTAGTTCAATTAGCTAAAACAAACCAACCTCTCAAAACCATGATGTTTACCTACTTTCTTATAAATATAAATACGCAAAAATAATCTTCTCTCAACCCCTTAGAATTCTGTTAGATCATATTCGAGCCTTCCTAGTTGGATTTTCAAAACAAAACTTTAGATCAAAAACTCCACCTCCTAGAAGAGTAATAATAATTATTCTCATCCTAAAACATCGCAACCAAGAAGACATGTTGGTCATCAAAACCAACCTCATGGCTTTCCTGTAACTTGGAACAACTTTCCACGACAAAGTTACATGCCATAGGAAATGTGTCTTCCATTCTTACATTATAACACCCTGTGTTTTCAAGTCATTGGCGACGTCGATAAATCTATTATGTACCTTTTGTATTGTACGCGTTTGTTTTAAATCATAAACGTTAAGCTAAATCGCGTAGACTAAAAATTAGCGTTCAATGTAAACGGGCATCAAACAATTAAATATTTATATCAAGCAAGGGTTAAGTAATTATTTTAAGGATAATTATTAACTTTGTTTATGTTATTTTTATTGGTTTCGTAAAGTTATTTCGTTTCGCAATAAAATATGTTTAGGCATACCCGGAACCGCCAAAACTTTTCTACGCTTCAACAAATACCCACTTTTATACCCAATACATAAAAATTACAAAAATATATCATATATATCATACATATGCCAAAAATTTTATAATGTATACAAAGTTATAAAAGAAAAACCTTGCAAGTTGGTTTTGTACATCATTTTTCATTTATACATAGCCATACCTTGTTCCCTTTGACCAACTAGTCTTCCTAAAGACCATGAAGATGTCTTGGACCAACTATTTCAAACTTTTTGACCAAGACTTCCATATATACATGCATACTAGAGATAGGAGCACACACATGCATAAACACTTAGCAAAGAAATCACAAAACTCTTCCTTTGGTGCTTCTACAACCCACGGCTCAAACACCCCTTTTGTTGCAATCTATACCAAATTTTATACAACCTATACACACCTATACACATCATATCTAAGACATTCTAAGATATTTCCAAGCATTGGTTAACCATATTCAAGCTTTAATCAAGAAAAGGGAAGCTAGGGTTTTCACTTGGAAAGCTAAGGTTTATTTAAGAAAACTTGGGTTTTCTTTGGTGCAAGCTTTGGATTTTTATCTAAAGAAGGGTTTAGATTACATTGATCATCATCATCATACACCATAAGGTCATCTAGAACCCTTTGTGTTCTTTCAATTCCATTTTATGCTTATGTTAGTTCTATTGTTGCTTGGAATACCATGTAGATTTTTAACTTGTAAACTGGAGTTTACTTGTAATGATCATTTTGCAACTATTATAATAAACGTTGAGATATTGATAAGTTGATGTTAAAAAGGATGAGCTAAGTTTTGTACCTTATGAAGTTGGTGTAAAAATGATTAACTACAAAGTAGTAAGTATAAAAGCAAGGTTAAAAATGATGTCAAAACAAGGCTCACTCAAAGATTTTCTGTCCAAAAGTCCGTATATATAACACATTATTTATAAATTTTCTTATGTCTCTTATAAAAGTAGTATGATTCACGATGATCCGAAAAGGTAAGAAACTTGTCAACGGATTTTAACGAAAAAGTTAAAGCGAAAACGAGGTATATATTCGAGTATAAAAATCCTAGCATTGGGTTAAGTAAGTGGTTCTGTCAGGATTTTTAAGATGGTATTTGCGGCACTTTCGAGTCGTTGTCGGCCTCGGCCGAAAAACATGAAGTCGTCGGGAGTTCTTTTTTACTTCCCCGCAGGTTCTTTAAGGTCTAAAAGCGAGTGATAACGGGTCGTAAGGGGGGGCAAATCTGGCTTTTTGGTAATTGATACACTGCATCAGATCTGATGCGAGTGCTTTTTCGCCCTTTCGATCAGAGTTTTTTCCGGGTTCGGACAGAACTGGAAGTTGTTCAAAATATCGTTCTGCATAAATTCTCCTTAGATCCAGAGTCATGCAAATCTGATTTAGTGGTTCATTATAGTGGTCAGACTTAGAAAAAAACTTACTTACACTACCAGTGTAACCACAAACACTACCAGTAGTAAACTTCATCACACTACAGTAGTTAACTACAATCACTCCAGGAGGAAATACAACACTACCCAGGGAGAACTACAACACTACCAGTAGTAACTACAACACTACCAGGAGGAACTACTGTAGGATCGATATGCCTTAGTATACTAAACCTTTAGCCTGTAAAGGATGTTACTTCCTTGAATAAATCCAAGTCAGTAACAATGAAACACTAATGTAATACTATCAACTATGTGGAAACTAGTTAACAGTATTAAGAAGAACACACAATGATTTAACAAATGATTTGTATTATCACACCTTGAATCTGCCTAAGTTTGCAGATCCCTATAAATACTTATCTCTATTACTTCTAACTAATGTTTTTGCTTGTGTTGTTGTTGGTTTTCATCGCCTTCTAGAGATCACTTATATAAACGTAATGATAACTCTAGAGGTGTACAAGTTCTTGTATGACAACAAAATACTAATTTAATACTAATCATAATGTAACTGTTACATGATAATTACTAATGTAACCGTTTAACTAATAATCCTTTAAAGTTTCTTTATTAAAGCGTACTTTGACTCGTGTTTCCATCACTTGAGCTAGGGGTCAAGTACTTTGACTTAAACTTAGAAGTACTTTGCACTTCTGACTTGTATTTCCCAACAATCCTCCCCTAATTGAATTCTACTTGCTTGACTTCAAGTTTCTTGATGGTTGGACATCTTGTTCAGCATTAACACAAGTCTTCAATCTTCTAGATATAAATCCTTCTACAGCAGTATCTTGTATACAATCTGTTTGAGTATCTTGAAATGAAACCTCTTGTCTTGAACATAAACATTTTCTTCCAAAAATTCTTTGTCTTTGCATCAAACAGATTGTTCTTCAATCAGCTCCAGGTCTTCTCAGCAACATAAATGGTTTTTATGAGCCTTTACCAAGTAGCCATTCACTCTTGGGCTAGTCAGTTCTTTGGTACCTAGAAAAGGTAATAATCCATGGTGAACTAAAACCGACTTCTACCTAGGAAAATGAATCAATAGTGTGTTGAAATCTATATGACTTTTGGTAGTCTTTACAACAATGAAACGGATTTGATAAGTCTTTACCTGTAGCCGTTTGCTCAGGACTAGCCAACTCTCAGTAATCAAACATGGTGAGTTGAGAATACCATACAGTTTGAGCAAAACTATTAAAGCTATTAACAGGATTTGAGTTCTCTTACAAAACGTTTGCTCTGGAGTAGCCAATACTTCAGTGCAATACTATGGTGTATTGAGCACCATACAATTTTTGGTAAATTGTCAACCATCAACAGATTTGATATGTCTTTACCAAAACTGTTTGATTTGGACTAGTCAATTCTTATGTCTGCTAGATATGGTGAATTGATTACCATTTGTCATGTAGTGCAAGCACTAACATCAGGTGTTACTCTCAAAACTTTGAAAAATATTGTGCTTTAAAAAGTTTTTGCACACTCAAAACTTCAAAATATTTCAAAAACAACTTTTTAACTAGTAGTATTTTCAACAAAGTACTGTTTGTTTTAAACTAACAGTACTTTGAATAAGGTACTGTTTGTTCACAGTTAAGTCTTTTTATCAAAACCAGATATGTTATTTTCAAAGAAAATTTTGATAAATCATACCCGTTGTTTAAGAATCATCACCATCTTTAGTTGTCCATAAAATAAACAGATGTATTGTAAAACCTAAAAATTTCAATAAGTGTAAAATTACCAAAATACCCCTAATGCAAGAAAATCTATAAAAGCTTAAATAAAATACCTTTGTTTTAGCTCCAAATTATGTGCCTTTTAGCTCGTCTTCACAAAACACTCCTGAATGACTGCATTTATCAACTTTGAAGCAATTAAGTACCAAATAATGCAATAATTCTATAAAAGTGGGCAAAACATATGGGATAAATGATATAATAAAGTGACATTATTTGATGTCATTAAATATCCCCCCACTTGAATCCTACTTGTCCTCAAGTAGACTTTAGAAAAAGTTTCGGTTTATGAAAATGTGTCCTAACCGAAGTTGAGGATTTTCCGTTTAAGCATCGTTTTGTTCCTAATCACCTGTACATAACAGTCCTCACATTATATGGAAATGAAAACACTCAGATCACTCAACTAATCTAGGGTGCAACATTTAAGTAGTACGCTCAATTGCTCGGTCGTGATTAGCTTCGTATCATAGGCTTAGCAAGGATACACATCTTCACCGCTAAAGCTAAGGAAGAACAAGTCAAAAGCTAAATTGGGTTAAGAAGGCTTACGATTAATCATTCAACAATCTTTCATCATAAGTACCACACCAACAAGGCAGTTGTATCGTACATACACGGCCATAACGACGGAATAGACATATACAATCCGAACACATCCCTGATCGTGTTTAAACAACGGTTAGGATAAAGAATGATATAGGATAGGGAGCTTCTAACTTTCATCGAAAGTCGTCATCCAACAAGGCAGCTGAGACATGCATACATGGCCGTAACGATGGAATAGACATGCATGCTCGAACAAGTCCTCGTTCGAGTAGACACTAAGGTTAGTTGCTAGGAAAGGAAAGTAAAATGGGTGTTAAGTAAAATTCATGAAACAAATAGATTAAGCCAACAAATAAGGTATGGTTGCTAGTAACTTTTCCTCCGACAGTTCCATGACAAAGACTCGAACATATAGACAAACGCCTCGATCACAGAAATGAAAAAGACAACCTAAGTTGGCGTTCCCATAATGGTCATACTTCCTCTAACATCATGATTTAAATAGTTTACATAAGTGGTGATATCGAACCACTATTAACAAGACTTTACATCGTTGATTTTTGTAACGTATCAACGAATAATCGATCCTTCCAAGTGATTCCTTCGGTATAAACTTCTTTTGAACCGACTATTTTTCTTCTATATTTCTTTTTTTTGAACAATACATCTTAAATCTCGGCCTGGTTTCACCGTCTTCACTATCATAATTCATCCGGATAGTCTTTTCCTTGTAAAACTTCTTCTTCGGACATGATTCATAATCGTGAAAGTATCAAAACTTACAAGCTACATATTTTTTCCATTGCATTGTGCAATTTCCCGACCATTACAGAGATAGAAAAATTTCACTTTGACACAGGAAATACAAGACTTTACACGAAAGCAACTAGCAACATTGGTAAAATAGACTTAATCTACACGGTAGGCTAAGGTGCAAAGGTGTAACGAAACATATAATATGGTGTAGAAAAAGAAAGGAATGGCTTAACAGGTTGTTCTAGGGGATTTTACTCTAAAAATGAGAGTAATCAAGGGTTACACGGGATTTAACTAACCAGGGTAGTTAGTTAATTTTACGACATGTAGGCTATTTGGGTTAATCCTATAAATTTATCAGTTGAACATGTTCCTCCATCTAAATCCATAGTACTAATCATTATGGTCTCGAGTGATATACCAGGCCAAGTTCTAAAGTCCACCACATCACCGACACACTCATAATTTTGTGAAATTTTTAGTAAATAATTGGAAACGGAATAGGCTTAATTCTCACAATATGTATTAAGAGTTGTAGTGCGCTAGGTAGTGTAACTAGTGATTTTTACAAAAGTCATGCTAATTTTTTTTAAATTTGGCCTATTTTTAAGCTCGTAGCATGTTATTTTGTAAAAAAGAAGACAAGTACGTTCTAATTCTCCATCCCCCCCACTTAAATTATACAACGTCCTCGTTATATAGATAAAACAATTAAATAATAAGGGAAAATAGAATTAGAACGGAAAACTCCCTGATGTTTTGCTCGTGATAATTCTCCAAGATGGGTTCTTGAGCAAAATGTGTGTTGACTAGGGCTTCAGCATCCTGGATAAGTTCAACACGTGTCCTTTTCAGAATATACCATATCATAGTTTCAGCAAGGTCCTGCATAAAATATTAGAAGACAAGTGCAACTTCTATCTCGCTACAATGGTACAAGAAAACAATTAAACACACGACTGTACAGGGATCAATACGTCGTATCCCAAACCCTAGGATATGCCGTATTGTTCCTGTAAAAACAATTAAATACTGGAAATTAAATATTTAGTTTTAAAAACTGATAACGTCCAGACATCTCTATACCCCGTATCCAGAGGGGTTCGATATGTCGTATAGAGTGTCTGGGAAGACAGACTCGTGCAACAAACAATTAAAATGACCAGGTTATCTCCTGGGAAGCACTTTTGTTTCAGCTGGTCTTTAAGTTTGACCTTTTTCCTTCATCTCTTTACACACATTTGCCATTAATGTTGTGGTGCTTTTTCAGAAACCAATAATCCTGCGATCCTGAACTGACTGCCAGTCTTGATTCTATCACACACAATCAAACCAAAATCATATATATATAGCAAAAGGATAAAGGTAATAAAGTTTCAAAAGTTAAATCAATATATAGTATAATCCATAAAATATGACAAGAGTAAGGGAGAGAGATCAAGGGTTGGGCTGGTCATCTATATGAGGGGCTGCTGAAGTTCTAGCATCGCCTGTCCTAGGTCTAACACGCCTCTGGTTGGGCATCCATGAGCTACCGACAAGGGTGCTATCGAATGCCTGATAAGTAAGGCCGCTGGCGTCCATGAGTTATGTCATGCATGTAATTAGCAATGTGGAGACTCTAAACTGCTCGATAGTAAATTACGTATCATGTCATAAATTACGCATCTCCTCCTCGATCCTTTAATCCTTTGTGACATGGTCTGGGGCTGAGGAGCTGGTGGAGGTGGCCAAGGTGCCTGTGCTGGTGTTGGAATCTACTAAGCGCCCTCCTCGGCTGTTGGACCAGCCTCATCGGCCTCATGGGCACCAGCCGCAGTAGCCTGCTGCCTCTCTGGTCCCTAGGCTACCCAAGCCCATGTGTCACCGAACATCGAGCATATGTTGAGCCTCTCAAGCTTATGTAAATCAATCAACGGGAGCTCACGGGTGAATACCTGCAACCCTCTCAATCCCTCATCACTAACAAGGCCAAAATGCATAGCCAAACGCCCAATAAAGTGCCCTCCTGACAACCTGGCCCCGCTCTTCCTCCCTTCATCATGCCTAAATAGATATTGCGCTAATAGACGTAGGACGTTAGTAGTTCCTCGGTCCATGCTTCTGATGTAGAAGAGATCAACACCGGTTACCTTCTTAGGTGCCTGCCCCCTACTAGAAATACTATAAGCAATCATCCTGTGGCACAATCTCCTCACAGGGTCTCAAAAAAGGACATAAGAAGAGGCAGGGCCCAAGAAGTCTCTGTCAGAAGAGATCTCGATCTAATAATCCCTAAGATCCCCCCCTTGTCAGGGATTAATCTATCACTGCCATCCTAGTAGGCTCCAAACCCAACCTTTTCCATCTCATGCTCTGTGTGTAATCCCTATGCCAAAATAAACTATCTCCATGTCAACCTCCTCCTAATACCTTCTAACTGAAAACACAGCGTATCAGCAACATCCAGACCCATCTCTGTATCACTCATCCTGCAAGTCCTGAGAAACTCTAAAATGAACTCGCAGACCAAAGGTGCTCGGATCCCAAATAGTCTCCTCCAAGCGTGACTCACGAACACCTGCTGTACCTCTCCAGTATACACCATCCTCAACCTCACTGCCAAATCCTGCCTCATCCCAGGAGTCAAGCCCTCAAAATCTAACACATGAACCCAGTTAACCGGCCTGCTCTATATCGTCTCGAGTCTCTGCTCGTAACTATGTATAATACCCTCTGTGTATCCCTCAACCTGGTATCTCAGCCAAGGGTATCTCTGATCAGCAGCGGGTAGTGGTGCCATATCTGAAAAATTGACTAGATCAGTAAACAAAAATCATTCAGATACGGCGTATTTATAGAAGGATATGCCGTATGTAAAGGTGTGAGGTCTATACGCCGTATGTATTCAAGAGGATACGACGTATGGGAGTTAAAACATAGAACCTTATATTAGATCAATACGACATATCCAACTAATTGAATACGGTGTATTGAGATTTAAAATTGGGTACAAATGAGGCAATACGCCATTTCCAACGAATTGAATACGCCATATTGCTTCTACAGTTAGATTTGAAAAGGGGGTTTTCCGTTATTTTACCCAGTTTATCCCAATCTTATTATCAACACCATGTTCATTGGGTTCTAACATCTAAAAGGAGCAGGGGGGGGGAACATACAACAGTCATATAAACCCTAATTTAAAAATCTAAACCCTAACCCTAATTCCTAATTGAAAAAAAAGAAACAAGGGAAAGGATTTAAAACATACCGTGTGTTAGGATCTAGATGATTTAACAAGAAGTAGATTGAGATTTGAGTTTTTAAGGCGCGGTAAAAAAATTTGTTTGTGGAGGTAAAAAGTGTGTGTGTAAAATGATCCGGTGTATTAGCTGGGTTTTTATACCCATGCTGGATACATCGTATTGGGATTTTTCCGATACGACGTATCAGACATTAAAATGATACGGCGTATAGGTATACTTAAATACACCGTATGGAGACCAACTTTTTAAAGTAAAGGAAAACGTACCTTGGCCTCCGCAATTTTTGTATGAGAACCATCCTTGTAATACCGCTTAGGGTCGAACAGGATGCCAAACGGCACATACAAATTTACAATGAGAAAGAATAGCATTCCGTTTACGTTATAACACCTCGTGTTTTAGGTCATTGTACGACGATTGCGTGCCCGATGTCGTAAATATTATTTTACGAGTTTTCGTGAACGAGCGTCGACATTTAAAATTTTATTTGTCGCTAATAAATATTTTTGTATTTTATTATGAAAAATTTGGAGAAGAATTGATAATTTTTATTTTTGACGTTTCGCGAGTCAACGGTTGATCGTGCGTTCGTTAATCGTTTTGAGCATCGTAAAAATTTACGACATGTCTCGCTATTATTCTTATGATCATAAAATATCATTTTATGAACCGTGTCATCTTTGTTCCTCAACCTTGGTCATAGCTCGCGTTTAATTAACAAGATATTTATAAGATATTTATTAGATATTTATAAGATATTTATTAGATATTTATCTAAAATATCTTTTAGATATTTTCCTTTAACTTAACCCTAGTTAACTTAACTAGAGTTTCTTAACCTTAGTTAAGCCCTATATAAAGGCTTAACTAGTAAGAAAAACATACAAAACACATTCCTAAGGTGTAAAACACAAAAATCTCTCCCATTTCTCTCTATACATGCCATGGCTCAAGAACACCTCTTTACACAATCCATATAAAAATATGTATGATTTTGGGGCAACGATGTACGCATCGTTGATCATATTTAATACGTGTTATAATCGAACGACATAATT
>BQNB010212967.1:0-10093 GCA_026074375.1 Tanacetum coccineum
ATATCAAACCGTCATTCGACTTTCCATTCATCCCTCATCGGGGAAACGACCCGGGAATTCAGCTTCCCGGTTTATTATAATTGTGATTTTTTTGATTCTTACACCCTTATATATATATATATATATATATATTTATATATTTATATAAGTATTTTATATTTATATATTATATATTTTAAAGGTAGCATCAGAATCGATCAATTTTTGGCGCCGCTGCCGGGGAAGGGTGTATCCGATTGTTGAAGCCGTTTGAAAATTTTTGTTTGAAGATCCTTCCGTGTGAAGTTATTTTGTGTATTTTCTTATAAAAAAAATAAAAAATAAAAACCAAAAATATAAAAACATTATCCATAAAAAGAAATAAATTTTTTACCAAGTTGGTAAAAGAACACCAACATATAATACTTTCAATTGAAGTATTATCCATTAATAAGTTCCCGAACCAAAGAATCAAAAACTTACCTTGTGTGTCACTTGCGAGGTACGGCTCACCTTTGAAAGTTAAACAAACTCCTTTGTGCATTTTTCTTTTGAAGAGTTACCGAGAAGCGAGTTGAGTATTAGGTTTAAGTGTCATATCTCGTTGTCCGTTTTTAAAATTTATTGTGAATACATTGTTGAAAAACAAAAAAAAATCAAAAAAATTAAAAAAAACCAAAAAACTAGTATAAATTTTCTTTTTACATTTTAGTGCATGCGCACTCGTTCTCAATCTCGTAATTCTAACCGTCAACAACAACAAGTCAACCCGACTTTTGTTGAACCATTTAATCTTGTTGAACCTATTGAAAATCAAGCTCCTCCCGTAGTTACGATGGACGATACTCGTACTATGGCTCAATTACTCGAAGCACCCACCGTGGGTTACGAGGATGCCATCTTTGTGCCCGAGATTACCGCGGACAACTTTGAGCTTAAGCACGGTTTGCTTACCCTCATTCAAAACAAACAATTTTTCGGACATGACAAAGAAGACCCTCATGCTCACATCCGTTATTTCAACAAGATCACTTCTACGATGAAGTTCCCGAACGTCCCGAGTACGTCGGTAAAGCTTATGCTTTTCCCATTTTCCCTCGAGGGTGCCACCCGGATTTGGCTTGAAAAAGAACCCCCTCGATCGATTCTTACATGGGATGATCTTGTTTTGAAATTCATCAACAAATTCTTCCCTCCTTCCAAAACAACAAATCTTCGAAATGAAATCACGAGATTTCAACAACGATTTGATGAAACTTTCTACGAGGCATGGGACCGATTCAATGATCTTCTTCGGGCATGCCCACATCATGGATTTTCGGAGTTACATCAACTCGATACTTTCTATAATGCTTTGAACTCTAATGATCAAGATTCGTTGAATTCCGCCGCGGGTGGTAACTTTTTGGATAAAATGCCCCGTGATTGCCTAAGAATCATTGAAAGCAAATCCAAAGTTCGTAATTCACGTAACAAACCGGTTGTTGCCAAAGTGAGTTCGAGCTCTTCTACCCCCGGTATTTCTCCCGATGTTGCCGAACTTAAAGATATGGTGAAAGCTTTACTTCTCGATAAGAAAAACCAAACCCAAGCTCCCGCTCCCGTCAAAGCGGTCGAGGAAAGTTGTGTTACTTGTGGTGGAGCTCATTCTTACCAAAATTGTCCCGCCACCGATGGCAACGTTTTGTCGTGACAATATTCGAGAATATGTTTCCCAAGCAGCAGCAGCTAATTTCAATCAAGGAAATTCCGGTTACCGAGCACCAATTGCTAATCAAATTCGACCTCCCGGTTTTCCTCCCGTTCAAAACAATCCAAACAACCAAGGAAATAATCAAAACCGTTACAACCAAAACTGAGGAAATAATTACAACCAAGCTTCCACCTACCAACCTCTAGTTAATCAAGGCCAAATTTACCAACCCCCAATTAACCAAACCCCAGTTCACCAAGCTCCGACTCCGCAAACACAAGGTGTATCGAAGGAAGATTTTCAAAATTACATCAAAGCTAATGATGCAGTTATGAGAAATATGCAAAACCAAACCCAAAACATGCAAAATTAAATGACAAATTTAACCGATTTGCTTACCAAGTTCATGAATTCCAATACCACCTCTACTTCAGGCTCGGGTACTCTTCCAAGCAACAGCGTTGCTAACCCGAAAAGTGACTTGAAAGCAATCACTACCCGAAGTGGCGTTTCTTATCAAGGACCCACGATTCCTACTACTTCTTCTTCTCCTCCTAAAGTAGTGGAACGTGAAACCGAGGTGACAAAGGATACGGTGCCTCCTACTAATAACGGAAGCACCAAAGACGTCCAACCTCCGGTTGTCCCAGTTCAATCTCAAGTACCAAATTCTGAGCCCATTGTTGAACCCGTTAGTGCTTCTATGCCTAACCCGAAACCATCAATTCCATATCCTTCGAGACATAATGATGAAAAACGTCATGAAAAATCTAATGACCAAATTGAGAAATTCTACGAAATCTTTAAAGATTTGAGTTTCGAAATTAGTTTAGCGCATGCTCTGATTCTTATGCCAAAATTTGCCTCGACTCTTAAAGCTTTAATTGGAAACTAAGAAAAATTAAGTGAAATGGCTAGAACTCCTTTGAATGATCATTGTTCGGCGGTTATCCTCAACAAGTTACCCGAAAAATTTGGAGAACCTGGCAAATTCCTCATCCCGTGTGATTTTCCCGGAATGGAAGAATGCTTAGCCTTGGCCGATCTTAGTGCTAGCATAAATCTCATGCCATTATCCGTGTGGGAAAAACTATCTCTACATGAACTCACTCCTACTTGTATGACTCGTGAACTTGCAGACCGTTCGATTACCAAACCAATCGGTATCGCCGAAGATGTCTACCTAAAAGTAGGAAAGTTCAAATTCCCGGCCGACTTTGTAGTCTTAGACTTTGATGCCGTTTCCTGAGTTCCCCTAATCTCGAGAGTACTTTTTTAAAAGAAGCAGGACTGTACTTTGATTGTTGTTTACGATAGGAGATTTATCTCTTTCGTGTTGGAAAAGAAGCCATAACATTCAATCTTGACCAAACTTCGAGATACTCTTCTAATTACACGTGAAATGACAGCAAACCGAATTGACGTCATTGAAATGGCTTGTGAGGAGTATTCCTAAGAAGTTCTCAGTTTTTCTGATGTAATCGCAAGTGGCAATCCCACTCCTTATTATGATCCGATAGTCTCTACCTCTTCTCCGACTCTCACTCCCTTTGGGGATAGTGATTTTTGCTTGAATGAGCTCTCGTCGATGCTTTCCTTGCTCTTAAAGATGATCCAACTTCACCGAAAGTTGATGACTTTTACTATGATTCGGAGGGGGATATTCTTCTCCTTGAATCATTTCTCAATGATGATCCATCACCCCTTCCAAATCAAGGAAATTATTTGCCTGAAATTCGAAAAGAACTTAAAGTTTGTGAAGTAATAACTGAAAAAATCTCAGATTGATGAACTCCGGTAAGTCGAACTCTTACCCGTCATAATTGCTAAAGACTTGAATGTCTAGGAAAAAGCCGCTCTCATAAAGATTTTGAAGTTACACAAGCGAGCCATCGCTTGGAAACTCTCCAACATCTAGGGTATTAACCCAGAATTTTGTACTCACAAGATTCTTATGGAAGAGGACTACAAACTGGCGGTTCAACACCAAAGACAGGTGAATCCAAAAATCCACGATGTCATCAAAAAGGAGGTTGAAAAACTTCTTGACGTCGGATTAATTTACCCGATCTCAGATAGTCCTTGGGTAAGTCCCGTACATTGCGTACCGAAGAAGGGTGGCTTTACCGTTGTTGAAAATGATGAAAATCAATTGATCCTGACTCGATTGGTTACGGAATGGCGTGTATGCATTGACTACCGAAAGTTAAATGAAGCCACCCGTAAGGACCACTTTCCACTACCGTTTATGGATCAAATGCTTAAGAGATTAGCAGGAAATGAGTACTATTATTATTATTACCTCTACCATTTAAACGACTGTCACATCGGTATGCGAGCCGACCATGATCCAGAAGTCTTATTTCAAGTCTTGTGCTCTTTTAACTGCTGCCACATCGGTATGCGAGCCGACCATGGTCCAAGAGTCTATTTCCCCACAACACTGACAAAATCTCAATGTGTACCTTACTTTCACCAAAAGGAATCTCTCGAAGTGATCTAAACAAAGAATCGCAAAAACCAAAGAAACTTTATTTATTCAACAATTATATAACGTTTATTAAGCTGATGGGAGCAAAAAGCCACAATTAACCTTTATGAGCCTTAAAGAAATCCAACTATTCTATGTTTAGCATCAAAACTTATACTCTACTCTATTATCTCTTGTTCTTCACAATTTAAAATTTAAAATAAAGAAACTCGTGAATACTTAGCCTAGCGAATTAAGATCGGCACTTTAGCAAGTCACATAGACTGGCAACAATCTTAATTCTAATAAATCGATCTTCGCATATTTAAAATCAATTATGGGAACTTGCAAAGTCTTGGCTTTTTCAAGCTAGACTCGCTTTTTATAGCTCCTTGTATAAAAGATTAGGAAAATTCAATCTATATACGTTAAGGAGAAAAGCTAAGATATAAAACCGGCCGGGTCAAAATTTATTTTTGTTTTCACAAACGGAAAGCCTACATTCATGTCAAAATATTTTTAATCAACTAACTATTTTTTTTATGAAAACTAAACTAGATATTAAGACTTAAAATTTTAAAATTTTTGCGGGAAAACGGGGTACGTGATGTTGGGAATAAATCTTCATAGGACTTAATACTGCCAACAGTACTAAAGGAGTTAGTACTGCCAGCACAAAGTTAGTACTGCCAATGAAACTTAATACTGCTAGTTGAAGAGGTTTGTACTGCTAAATAGTCAAAGCTGATGATATGAAGATAAGAAGGTATGGAGAGTATTTCGGAATATTTAGTTTTGAAATGTAACTGTTCCTAATAGATAGGCAGATATATGTGTAAAAGGGTTCCTTGTATTTCTATAAAAGGAGATCCCTAGAGTAGTGATAGTTAGAACTTTAAGATATACACTTAGAGAGAATTTGTAATTGCTTCAAGGTTGTGTAACCCCAGTACTTAGAGAGTACTCGTATTATTTATAATATTGAAGCAGTGATTTTGGTATTTATTGTTTGTGAGTGATTGTTACTGTTTCATACATTTCTCTAGAGTATCAAAGTGTAGTTTCCGCATACACTTTGGTATATTCACAAAGTCTCAATCTTTGTTATTTTGGAATCTTCCAAGGTAACAAACTCTTTATATACTAAAGAATCGATCAAGGCGTGGGATCAACAAGTGGTATCAGAGCCTGTGCTTTGAGATACTTTGATCTAGGGAATATGGAGTTAGAAAATTCTCAAAATAATTCGTTGGCAAAGCTTCCCATACTCAAACTAGGAGAGTATGAGATGTGGGAAATAAGGATTAAGCAGTACTTTCAGATTCAAGACTATGCTTTATGGGAGGTGATAGAATATGGAAATTCATGGGTACCTATTCCTATTACAAGCTAGAAGATGGAACCTTATGGCTTTGAGACTTACAAAACTTAAAAGCAAGAACTATAAGCTATCTAAAACATCATTTAGAAAACATTTTGAAAATCATATAAGCCAAGAAAAAAGCCTTGTGAAAAAGGGCTATTTGGCGCCAGTAGCTGCTGATTTCGGTTTTCTTAAAAAGACAAAGGGCTTTTTTTTTTCAGCCTAGAAAATAAAGTAGGAAAATATGTTATACAGTCAAATAAGTTGAAAAAAGATAAGGTTTATACTCCAAACTACTTATTTTTTTCAATTTCAACATCTAAAATTAATATTAACTAAGCTAAATTAAGGTTGAAAAATGGCATTTTAAACTTTAAAAATTGAAAAGTCACGCTTGACAGGTTGAGAACCAAAACCACAAGACTAAAGCATATTTGTCCAACTCTATTACTACTGCATTTAGATCCTAAAACAAGCATAAAAACAGTTCTAAAAGGCCACTACTAAAAATCTAAACAAATAAGCAATTATCAAACTTAAAATACCACAGATTTAAAGAAAACCTAACCCTTAAAAATGAATTTTCTACTTTAAAAACTTTTTGAAACAGCTTAAAACAACTTAAAAAGGCTTGACAAAGTTTTCTTAGTGACCCAAATAGTTTTAAAACCATTTTTGACCCATTTTTAGACCTTGACCTAAACACCCCTTTAAAATTGGATTATGCAACATTAGGCTAAAACAGATTAAAGGATGCATCAAACAAGATTAAATAAGCATAATAAAGACAGTATAAACACTTAAAAAGCAGAATAAGCATAAATTAAGCAATAAAAAAACAGATGCATAAAATAGACTTAAAAATAAAATTTAAGACTTACAAAGATCCTCAGCTTTTGATTAAGAGTTTAGCACTCAAAACAGCTTATAAACCAACCTATAGCTTCCCATGAAGCACTAATACCATGGCCATCCATTACTTACCATGCTCCAATGCTGAAAATCCTATTCCTTTCTTAATGAAACAGTAAACTTATAAAAATCTTTTGTAAAAGCTTTTATGAGTAAAACAATGGTATGAGCTTATGAGAATGACTTGTGAAAAGATAAAAGCTTAAGTGCATAAACAGATTTGCATAAACTAATAAACTTGCATTTTCATTAAACATAAAAAGATTACAAGGCTTGAAAATTTAAATGACATAATTTAAAGACTTAAAAATATAAAGTTAAAACATTAAAAAGTAAATTACACTACTCCTAATTTTAAAATTACACTAGATATTTTACTGTATGAAAAACACACACATATATAGCCGAGTTGAGAAACCCAAGGGCATTTGAGTTGTGTTTCTTGTGTGAGAGCAATCCAACCTTCAATCCTAGCCCTCCATCTTGCTTTGGCACCAAGTTCTGCAATCTTAGCCATTCATTTGGTCTTCAATTCATCATCGAATAGGAAGTGAGAGGATTGCCAGCGTGGATATTGTTGTTTATGTTGTAGGGTTAAGGGGTTTGATAAGGAAAGTGATGGGTTTGAAGTGGGGTGAAGTGTTGCAGTCGAGGTGAAAGGGATGGTTGAATAGTGTTGGTAGGAAAGGTTTTTGGGTTTTTTGTTATAACATGGTAACGGGACAGGGTAACGGTGTTAATAGTTAGGGTATAGGGACCATAGGTGTAAAGGGTTTTGGAGGTTAAGGGGGTAAAGAGTTAACGGGGTTAGGGGGTTAAGGATGTGGGGTGTAAAGGTGTTAGGGTTTGAGGGACTTAATATGTTAGTCCTCGGGACTAACTGTGCAAAAGTGTTATAGGGTGTGGGCTAACGGGTGTTAAAGGTGTATTGGGCCAGGTTTATGATTTGGGCCAGGTTTTTAAATAAAAGGGATTTGGGGCTTTTAATAAATATGGTTAAAGGGTTTTAGGTTTATAAGTGTGTAGTGGGCTGACCGACCATTAAATGGGTACGGGTGGGCCCATTTTGATACAATTAGGGTTTCGGGTCTGTTTTTCGATGCTCATTCATTGCTAAGTCTGGGGTTTACTTTTTGGTTGACTTTTTGCGCTTTCACGCTCTTTTATTCCGTGCTTTGTTTTTTTTTTTTTTTTAATTTTTTTAAATTTTCCTTTTTTTAATATATATATATTTTCCCCCTTATATCCCCTCAAAACCAACACACACACAAAACACACCAAAAACATTCGTTTTGGCTTTTGTTTTTGTCCTTTTCGCGGATATCGTTTACCTGACAATATAGTGAAAACATACAATATTATGTATTTTGGTACGTTTTTGGTCATTTAAGTCCGTTTTTAATGGAAAATGGTATGTGTATTTAAACACATACCAAAATCCCCCATACTAAGATATTGTCGTGTCCTCACGCAATGCTATAAGTAAACACTTAAGAAAACCAAGAATCTCAATCCCCCTCGACTAATTACCTCGAAAAGTAGCTAAGTCTTCATCAAGGGGAATTAAAGAATCAATAGTTTTGAAAAGCCCCATTTTGACCATTTTTTAAATATTCACACTTATTCCCACACATATTTTTGTATTTTTCCTTTTTCTCATTTTTTTGTACTTTTCTTTTTAAGCAACTAACTAACATGTTTGACTTTCGTTATTTTATAACTTTTAGGGATCATAGAACAAGAAACATTTCAATCCTAAAATGCCCCAAAAAGGATAAATTCATCGTTCCCGACTTTTCACTTATTCCAAACCAAGCTTAAAAACGAAATCACCGTTAACTATAAGTTAAGATGCTAACACTACTCATACTTGTAACTTGTGAACTTTTCGCTCCCGACAATTATTATATCTTAGGTGAATGTGCCATTTCGAATTTCAACCATGGATCAACGTTTTGCAAAATTCTATGCTTCACGTTCCACCCGAGAATAATGAGTTTGAAGGCGAGATCATCCCATGTAGCGACTTTCGTCTCGGCACATCCCAACCTTGCGGCTAAGTGACCAGGCTTTTGACACCCCACAAAGACTAGTATCGGGACTCACGGACCTTTGGTTTCAAAAACTCTTAGGTTTCCCATTTACACATAGCTTATTTAGAAAAATCACAACTTAAAATGAAATAGTCTTAGTTCAAAAAGCATTTTAAATTAAGAAAAGAGATTCTTTCCTATATTTTTAAATCACATTATTGCCACTTAACGTTAACATTGCCATGATACATTGAATTCATCGATCCTTTTTGAAGGCTGAATACATCGGTGTGAGCCGCTAGTGCAACATAAAATTTATCAGCCGCGGATTATTATTCTCACTATGGGCCTTTTTTAGAAGGCTGCAACATCGGTTGTGAACCGGCAAGATGCAGCAAACTTTTATCAGCCACGGTTTATATTTTGACCCACTATTCATCATTATTTTTTTTCCTTTACTTTTATACCACGATATATGAGAAATTCTTTCCTTGGAAAATTTAAGTATAAATTTAAACTAAGACAAAAAATTGTTATTGACTACATTTCAAAAATTATTGATTTAAGTTTAATTTTCAAAAATAACACGTATTATTAGTCCGGTTAGGGGCTTATGGGAGAAAAAGCCACAAATTACACACATGAGCTTGCAAGATTTCCAAATAATCCTTGTTTAGCATCTAACTCTATCATTTCTCGTTCTTCGCAAAGATCCGTGAATGCTTAGTCTAAAAGTTAAGGAACAAGCTAGAGCTCAACACGCTCGATCGAGTCAAAATTTATTCTTATTCTACCCAACAAGACAGTCAAAATTGTGACAAAACATATTTTTGAAATTTTTTAATTTTTTTAATTTTTTGGTATTTTGGTGGTAAAAACAGGATTACGCGAAAACAACGGCTGCAAGCAAAATCAAATCGATAGATCCCCCCCCATACTAGAACTGAACATTGCCCTCAATGTTTTAAGAATGATCTCTACGTAAATCTAAAGCCGTTTATTAAGTATGCACAAAGATAAACGTTAGTCGATAAGATTAGGATATTAGATTCCCAAATTGAAGCTGAGGATTTGAAGCTCGAGTGAACGAAGGACAAAACCACGAGCACGAGAGGCTTCAAAAATCCGGGCAATCCTGGACATACAACAAAAAACACGAAACACGAGAAATTAGAAGAGGCGAGCCTCCTCACAACACACTTATTCGTTACTACTATTATATAAGGATAAGCATGGGTTGCCACCCACGAAGCGCTTATTTTTGTTAACCGAGTCTTGAGCCTGACTCGATCCCCCATACTTGAGTTGGTCAAGGAGGATAGAAATGGAGAAACGGAACATCCAAGATAGGAATGTCCCCTCCAGAAATCATCATCGGGCTTTCAGAAATGAGCTGGAAAGCTTTAAAGCCCCGATGAGATAAGGGATGAGGATATTTCTCCTCATTAGAAGCAAGAATACCAGGATTGAAAACGTTGTCCTCATTTTCGGATGAAAATTGGAGCAAAGTGTCAAACACTGGAGAAAGAGGATAACGCACGAATGAGCTAGAAAATTCATTTGTTGATAGAAATCTCTTGGATTGGACTTCAATGAATATCCCTAGATCGAAAATCTTGTTTCTAGTTCCGGAAGGAAAAGAA
>BQNB010212970.1:0-10093 GCA_026074375.1 Tanacetum coccineum
TTCGTCATCCCCATTTCTATCCCCCTTGACAAACTCAAGTATGGGGGGATCGGGTCAAGCTAAGTGACCTTAAACAAGCTCTTCGTGGGTGGAAACCCATGCTTATCCATTCTATCTTCTTTCTATTTGCAAATAAGTTATTTGTTGTGTGAGGAGGCTCACTCTTTTCCATGTTTTGTGTTTTGTAGTTTATTGTCCAGGATTATCCTGGGTTTTTGAAGCCTCTCGTGCTCGCGGTTTTGTCCTTCGATCACAAGAGCTTCAAATCCTCAGCTTCATGTGGGAATCTGATATCCATATCTTATCGACTAACGTTTATCTTTGAGCATACTTAAAAAACGGCTTAGGATTTACGTAAAGACCCTTCTTAAAACATTGAGGACAATGTTTCATTCTAGTATGGGCGGGGATCTTCGATTTGATTGTGCCTGCAGCCGTTGTTTTTACGTAATCCCATTTTTACCACCAAAATTTCAAAAAAAAAAATTTAAATTTTCAAAAATAAAATAAGTGTTTTGTCACAATTTTGACTTTCCTGCTGGGTAGAATAAGAGTAAATTTTGACTCGATCGAGCGTGTTGAGCTCTAGCTTGTTCCTTAACTTTTAGACTAAGCATTCGCGAATATTTGCGAAGAATGAAAAATGATAGTGTTAAGTATGAGCTGGATGCTAAACAAGGATTATTTGGAAATCTTAAGAGCTCATGTGTGTAATTTGTCGCTTTTTCTCCCATAAGATTTTAACCTGATTAATATACGTGCTACTTTTGGAAATTAAACTTAAATCAATAAGTTTATTGTAGTATATAGCAAAAACTTTAGCCTTAGTTCAAAATCATACTTGAATTTTTCAAAAAGACGTTTTCCCAATATAAAAAAATATATATATAATAAATATAAACTGTGGGTTGATAAAAGTTTGTTGTATCTTGCCGGCTCACAACCGATGTTACAGCCTTCTAAAGAAAGCCCATAGTAAGAATAATAATCCGAGACTGATAAAAGTTTGCTGCATCTTGCCGGCTCACAACCGATGTTGCAGCCTTCTAAAAGGTCGAGGGTTACAAATTGCATAAATGGTTAATATTAAGTGTGAATAAAAGATCTCTTTTTGTTAAATTCAAATATGCTTTTGAACTTTGGCTATTCTATTTTATAAGCTATGTGCATACGGAAAACCTAAGAGTTTATGAAACCTAAGGTCCGTGAGTCCCGATACTAGTCTCTGTGGGGTGTCAAAAGCCTGGTCACTTAACCGCAAGGTTGGGATGTGCCGAGACGAAAGTCGCTACATGGGATGATCTCGCCTTCAAACTCATTATTCTCGGGTGGAACGTGAAACATAGAATGTTGCAAACATTGATCCATGGTTGAAATTCAAAATAGCACATACACACTTAAGATATAAATTGTCGGGAGTGAAAAGTTTACAAATTGCATATATGAGTAGTGTTAGCATCTTAACTCATAATTGACAGTGATTTCGTTTTAAGCTTGGTTTGGAATAAGTGAAAAGTCGGGAACGATGAATTTATCCTTTTTGGGGCATTCTCGGATCGAAATGCATCTTGTTCTATGATCCCTTAAAAGTTATTAAATAACGAAAGTCAAAACATTCTAGTTAAGTTGATTAATGAAAAATGAAAAATACAAAAAGATGTGTAGAAATAGGTGTACATATAAAAAATTGGTAAAGACGGGGATTTTCAAAACTCTTGAGTCTTTAACTTCCTCGATGAACACTTAGCTACTTTTCGAAGTTATTAGTCGAGGGTGTTTGAGATTCTTAGTTTTCTAAATGCTTACTTCATAGCATTGCGTGAGGACACGGCAATACCTTAGTATGGGGGATTTTGGTATGTGTTTAATTACACATACCTTTTACCTTTAAAAACGAGCTAAAATAACCAAAAACGGACTTAAAATGCCAAATATATGCTTGTTTTGCTAATTGTGTTGTGCAGGAACGGATATCTAAGAAAAAGACGAAAAACGAAGCCAAAACGACAAAACCGGACACGGAATGGAAAAGCGTGGAAAAGACAAAGTCAAGTCCAAGCCCAAGTGTCAAAAAGTCAACCCAAGTCAACCCCGACAAACCCGAAGCCAAAAGTCAAGAAAAAAACAATTTTGGGACTAATCTTGTTAATCCCTAAAAAACCTTTTATTTAAAGAAGGAAAAGAGAGAAATAAAGAGAAGGGGCAAAACTGCCAAATTTGGAAAATAAGCACAAGGGGCCAAAAACTGCCAAGTCCCCAAAACACATCCCACAAGACTTGTTATGCAATTGTTGCTAAACTCTTCAGGGGTCGTTAATTTGCCAAGTCCCGAAACCTTTGATAACACAAGGACCGTGGAACTGCAAAACTCTTAACACCTTGAGGGAAACGAATTGTGTTAAACTCCTAAACCTTCACCCCAAACTCGAACTACTGTACATCTTCTCCATCAATTTCCCGCCAAAACCCATACCCCACCTCTGTCACCTCGTTGACCTCCCATAATACTCCAAAAACTTCACCATCCTTAACCCCACCCCCCACATGGCCTATGCCATGTTGGCAATCCAAATCCCCTCAAAATCTTCAATGGTTCTTATAACTCGACTTGGGCACAAAGGCAAATGGAGGGCCAGGATTGTTTGTGTTTACCCTCTCACAAGTAGCACAAGTTTTGTGCTATAAAAGCAAGAAGACCAAGAAGACACCCAGAAGTTTTTTTTCTTAGTTTTTAAAATTTTTAAAAGTTTATGTAATTTAAATTCTGTTTAAGAACCCTTGTATTATGTTTTAAAAGTTTAATGAAAAGTTATTAAAGTTCTATCTAAATTCTGTCCAAAAAGCTATTTATATTTTTGTTGTTGATAAGCAAAAGGAAGCATGGTCTAAACCTGGAAGAGACCTTGGGTTTTTAAGTGTTCAGAATCACAAAGGACTAGGGGGTTTAGGATTAGTTTTAAGTACCTATGCATTTGGACTTTGGTAAGTTTTAAGTCTCTTGTTACTGTTACATAGCTTATCAACTTATTTATGTGCTTATTAGTGCTTAATTCTTGTTAAAAATTGCTTATTTGTTTTCACAATGTCAAGTTATCAATTTGTTTTCATTTTCTTTTAGCTTTTTAGTCTTAAGTTTAGCTTAAATTTTAAAACAGTCAATTTAAGGGGGTGTTTGGCATAAGCCTTAAAATGGGTCAAAATGGTGTGTCATGGGTTGGGGTTACATGGGTAGATTTAGCTTAAGTGTTTGAGCTTATTTGAGTCTGTTTTACCAAAGTTTTTTAGTCAAAACTTTTTTAAAATTTTTACAAGTGATTTTTGAAACTGTAGTTTTTTTTAAGGATATACAAGAGCTTATTTCATAAGCTCTTGTATACTTGAGTTGTAGTTTAAAAAGAGTGTCATTGAGTGTCTAAAACAAGATGTCAAAATACACCTTGAGTCATTTTTGACTTGTTGAGTCAAAACTGCCAAAACTTAAGTGTCATTTTTATAAAAGCAAAAAGCCCTTTTTCAAGAGCTAAAATCAGCAACTTTAAATGGTTTTTGGAAGCTTAAGATTTGTGCACAAGTTCATTTCTTAGTGTTCTTAATCTGTTTTAACTTTGCTTTTAATTTTGAGCTTATTTGACAGCTTAAAATAAGCTGTCAAATCAAGCCCTTGTTTTAGCTTAGTTTTCCCCTGGTGCTAAGGGGCCATTTTCAAGCCCTCTTATCTAGCTTATTAGTCAACCTTAGTCCTAGATTTTAGCTTATCTTAGAAGCCAATAAGCTCTTTGTTAAGTCCCCTGAGTCTCAGACTTTAAAAAGCCCTTTTGACAGCTTATTTTTAAGCTCAAAGTAGCCTTTTAACTGTTTTTGCTTAGCTTAGTGTAGAAACTGCTTATTTTCTTTCTAGCTTATTAGGATGCTTATTAGTAGTTGAATTCAGTCTTTTTCTTGCTTATTAAGTGTATTAGTTGCCTAGATAGCTTATTGCCCTTTTCTTGTGCTTATTGAGGATTTTTAAGCCCATATCCATACCAACAGTACTAACTTTTTAGTTAGTACTGCTGTGGGTATTAAGCCACCTCTTGGCTTATTAAGCTTATCTTATTTGCTAATTTAGTGCTCCATTGTAGCTATTTAGGATTGGAGTGATAAGCTGGCTGTGAGTGCTTATTTGCCCACTTTCTTTGCTTATTTTGTTAACAGTTAGTAGCCTTTTGTTTTTAAGCCTAGTTTAGTTTCTGTCAATATAAGCCCTTTTTAAGCTTATTTAGTTTATACATTTTAGTACTTAGTGCTTATTTAGGTTAGTTTAGGAACCCCTTTAAGCTTATATTCTTTAACTTTAGCTTATTAGTTTAAAAGCCTAAAAAGACTTAGCCATTACAGGCTGTTAAGCTTGTTTAAGCTTCTGTCCGTTTTAAAAAGCTCATTTTCAGCTTATTCTTAGCTTTTTACAAAAAGTTGTAGTTTTGAAATTGTAAGTATCAAGCTTACAACTTTGGTTCCTCAATGTTTTTTTTAATAAAAAAAGGGGAAGACAAGGGGTGACTCGGGTGAGCAAGACTCGAACCCGGGTCTCTACCCTCGTATACCATCCCTTCATAAACCAACACATTACCGCTGGCCCTTGGGACTTTTTCATTAAGTCCCAGAATTGGTTTAGCTTATATAAGGTTGTTTTAACCTTATATGCTATAAGCTGTTTCAGCTTATTGCGGGCTTATTTTATAAGAAATTTTTGGGTTTCCTTATTTTCGTAGGTTAGAGTGTTATTGTTACAGTATTTTAGTACATTTACGCATTTTTAAAAGTTGTGTAGTATTTTTTATATTTAATTTACGTTAAAAGTTTTAAAAAAAATCAATAAATAATACAAAAAATTATACAAAAAAATATTTTTTTTTTTAGAAAAATTTTCTTTAGTCATATAGTTTGTAAGGGAAAAATACAAAAAATTTCGATGTTAAGGGTCACTTTTTGCAAACTCTTTTGATTTTTAAGTAGGGGCTCGGGAGCGGTTTTGTCTTTCGACTAGTTTTTGGGTTTCAACGACCTCCGTTTTCAGCTAGTCTTTTTCATTCTTCGTTATTAGTTCCCTAGAGTAGTGTTAGAAGTGAAAATTTTTACGTGGGTTAATTTTTGAAGATTTTAGGTTTTTGACCCTTTGTTCGGGATTCGTGCTCTCGTTTTTTAGCTTAATTTCGTAATTTTTAGGTTTATCTTAATCGTTTTTGTTTGTTATTGTTTAATTTAACTTTCCACACTCTCAAATCATTTCTCTCTTTCAAACTCCGATCTTCCGACTGTATCAATTTTCCAGCACAGCCTCGTTGGGGATTAACGACCCGGGAACAATTCTATACTGCTCCTGGTTTTATTGATTTGTGTTGTTTTTTTTTTGTCTATTATATATTTTATAATATATATTTTATTGTATTATATATTTAGAAAGAAAAAATAAACAACCATGCATTGTTTGGACATGTGTCCTTCCCCTTTGCAGTTATAACATGTAACCATCCTCTGTTTCCCTGAGTTATTCCCACTTGCTCCTGAAGTGAAAGTTCTTTTAGTACCCGCACATAAGAAATTTGTCTCCCTGAAACTGGTTATACGGTTACTCTTCCATCCTATCATTTTAGTATTTGTTTTTTATCCTTTTTTACTATTTACCTGTGGGTTTGACGAATTCCTCAGCTGGTTATTGGTAGTATTATATCGGGAACTGACTACAACAGACAAGAATGACATGACATGATTGACGGCATCAATTGGATCATCACCGTGCTTGAAAACTGGTATAGTTAGACTTGAGTCTAATTGGGAAAATTCAGATTATTTGTTGACTATGGGAGAGTATTCAATTTGAGGAATGGATGATGATGGAGAGAAAACGTTGTGGTGAACTAAGGTTTGATAACTGTTGGGGGGATAGGTGATTAAATGAGGTATTGGTGATTGATTGATTGGGTATTGTTGAGATTCAAAAGGTGATCCATACTGTGAAGATTGATGAGGTGTGACAAATTGTTGATGTTGAGAGTTCTGGTAAGAGTGCTGATGAGATTGATAAGGAGACTGTGTCAATTGGTGAGATGCAACTAAAGCAAGAGGATCGAAGCTACATTCATGCATCAAGCGAACTTCATTTGCATGTCGTTCATGTTGTTACAAGTGAGCATGAATTTGATCAACATTAGTAGTATGCAAATATTTGACCAACTTAACATCAGTAACGAATTTGTTCCATTCAGCAGGAAGAGTGTTCAGAAAGTTGTATTGACTTGTGAAAATTGCTCCAGTGGCATCTTTGTAAATAGTCCTAATTCATTGGTAGCAGAGTAATCTCACAGTATACTCGTGTGAACGACTATCCTTTCTTGTATGTAAACTTATCAAATTCATTGTCTGTACGCTAACATCTGTCTTGCTTTGTTTATGACGTTCCTTGCATGAGCCAAGTTTGATTTTCTCCTAAATATCCTTAGCTATACGATGTTGACTGACAAGAGCATAAATTTCAGTTAGAAGGCCTTGTAGAATGATGTTTATTGCTTTGATGTCACAATCAGCTTGAATTGTTTCTACAAAGTTAACTCAGTATATTCCTTTGGTCTGGTTACACCATCCACTGTAATTGTTGGCCAAACAAGTGGACCTTTTTCAACAGAAGCAAGAATCATTCTACCGTGAGGTCTATTCATCATATAAATTTTTCCTTCTACTTTTCACGAGTATACAAGTGTTTTTTCAAGCGTCGGTGGTTTTTGTCACCACCCGAGAGAAGTGACTTATCAGTAAGATCGTCAGTGTAAATTGGTTATGTCTCAATGAATTACCGTTTGAATATGAGCGGTGATAGAAAGTAATTGTGTTTGATGGTGTTGTCTTTTATGTGTTTTAAGTCTTGAAACTACACGGGATTTTACAATTCTTGACAAAACCGAGAAAACAAGTGAGTGTTTCACAGGATTTTACAAGTCAAAGAAATAAACCGTATAATTTTGATGAAGCAATTTTGAGTTTTAAGTTAATGTTGCAAATTCGTTTGATTGAGGGAAATTTCAAATTCGGATCCCTAAACAAATTGCAAATTCGTGTTCTTAAAAAAATTGCAAATTCGCGTCCTTCTGAAAAAAAATTGCAAATTCGTGTCCCTCTGAAAAATTGCAAATTCGTGTCCTTCTAAAAAATTGTTAATTTGTGTCCTAAAGGAAAATTGCCAATTCGTGTCCTAAAGGAAAACTGCCAATTGGTGTCTTAAAGGAAAACTGCCAATTCGTGTCCTTAAGAAAACTGCAAATTCGGACAACAAAAAGGAAATTGCCAATTCGGAAGCTGCTAATTCGGACACTAAAAGAAAATTGCCAATTCGGAAGCTGCTAATTCGGACACCAAAAGGAAATTGCAAATTCGGAAGCTGCTAATTCGGACACTAAAAGAAAATTGCAAATTCGGAAGCTGCTAATTCGGACACTAAAAGAAAATTGCAAATTCGGGTACAACTAAGAACTGCAAATTCGTGTAACACACGGACGTAACTCAAAATCTTTAAAACCCAAAAAGACACCTTTTTATTGTTATTTCCCAAAATTTCTTGTACAACTAGTATTCTTAAACCTATAGGTTACCTTTAATTGACAACCCCCCTTTTTAGATTTTTTTAAAGCCCCCCGAAAATTTCAAAATCAAGATTTGTCTTTTAAGGTTTTTAAAAACCAAAAAGATGAACAAAAATCTAGATATTCTTTGTTATCAAAGAAAATACACCTATATCCATGGTACATAGATCAACTTTACCTAAGTAAATGATCTTTTAGTGTATGAGAGAGCTTCGAGAACAAGAGAAAAGGAAGAAAAAGTGTACGGTTTGAAGAAAACAATTCGAACCAAAAGAAAACACACACAATAACTAAACAAATCACTCCATGGCTCTTGATACCAATTGTAGAATACTTGTAATCATTGATATATGAACCAAGAACTAGAGAGAGAAAGTGGAAGGAATGATATATTTTCTAGAGAGAGAAAGTGAATAACATAGAATGCATTAAGTGAAATATGAGAATACAACCAACCAACACCCTCTCCAAGGCATGGAGAGGGTATTTATACCACAATAGTGACCGGCCATGGGCCTTGGGAGGCTTTCCATGGGCCTTTGGGCCATATTAGCTTATGATACTAAACATTTACTAACTACGGGCTTTGACTCGCTAATATTGGTAGTGACCGATACTTTCCATGGGACTTTGGGCCATATTAGCTTAAGAAAACTAGATAACATAAAGCAAGCAAATAAGCAAAGAAATATATATATAAAAGATATGCTTGCTAAGTGAATTGATTAGATCTTTAAGTGTGAATTAAATACAATTAAGTCCTTATCGATGAACCAATATCTTTCAAATAAATCATCTTCTCACAACGTTGGCTTATATTGAAAACAACTTTTATCAAGATATCGATTACTAAATTAGTGCCTACTTAATCTTATAGCTTTTTCCCGCTCGACTAAATAAAACACTAATCTAAGTAATATAAAAATCACCAATCAATATTTTCTATTTTTATTAATCACACTTCACCGAAGACATCCAACCTCCTCCATTCGTCCAAGAACAAACCAAAGACAAAGAACCAATCGAAGAACCTTCTTTCATTGCTAACGAAGCCAAACCTAATTTGCCTTACCCATCGAGACTCAACAAACAAAAGATTCGTGAAAAAGATGACATTCTGTAACACCTCCAAATTGGGTCGCAGCGGAATAAGGGTCCGGGGCGTGTTACTTCTCAGATCAACAACACAAGATAATATAAGAACGACCAAAAAGTCGTTTAAAACTGATACATTGGATTTAATAAAGTATGTGTTACAAAATCCCGAAGCTTTACTTGTTTACTTGTTATTATTATAAAGATTTCCAGCCCATAACAGATACACAAAATGTAATGCGACTAAATCTTTAATGCATGACTTCATAATATAACCACCAATGTATCCTTCGCACCTCGTGCTTAATGACCTGAAAAACATTGCATTTAAAAACGTCAACATAAAGTTGGTGAATTTCATAGGTTTATGTAAATGTATATGCAGGACCGCAAGACTTTCCCAGTGATAATGCAACAGATGCAGACATCACAAAATGTAATTACGTTTACCTAAGCTCATGACACCGAAGCTCGACATAATTGAATACAATATATAAATATTGCCTACATTGCCCGTGATGATGTTCAACCCGTAACATCCAGTATCCGACATGATATACGTTCGTTTCCAGTGATAGCTAGTCACCCGAACGGGGAGGTCAATCCCAAATAGATCTATCTATAATCATTCGCGCTCACATTCCAGTAATTGACAGTTCATGATTCATGGGCATAGTGGGTTATCGCTACTTAGGCAAAACGTAATCATGATAAAATGTACACTTGCGTCCAATTTGTAAAACATGCATATGTTTCTCACCCCAAAAACTTGTAATTTAATAATTGTAAAACATGGGGCTATGAACTCACCTCGAGTGAGTAAACTGATAACAAAATATCCCAAGTAAAAATGCGTCACGCTAACGCTCGAATGCAACCTAGTTAATATAGGTCGAAATCAGTATTCAAGCACGTTGTCTAACAACAACTGTATATAATCCTATATAGTTATCATCGTACTATCGTTCGGGCTATCATAATTTAAGAGGTCATGACATGACGTACGAGGAGTTAGGACACTTTAAATCGTAAATCCAACAACTCGTCAATACGCCATCCGAAGAAGCCTCATTATGAAATTCCCTAGTAATATAGCACTTCGATAACTAATAACATATATAATCTATATAGCTATATCACCATCTATTTGTTTAAGTGAAATCGTAAGTAAAAACGTTTATAATTACTTCTTTAGTAAAAATGACATAACTTTGTCGTTTTAAGCCTGTTTCTCGCGTTTCTTACGCCCACGCTTTCGTATTAAGACGAGTGATCATAAAACCACATTTTTAGGTTTTTGAGATTCTGTGATGAATAGTGTTATTTACTATTTTTGTTCATAACAGCTATAAAATCATTTTTATACTTTTAATTAACGTAAAACC
>BQNB010212971.1:0-10093 GCA_026074375.1 Tanacetum coccineum
ATTCCAATCGTTTGATTATGAAACTGTACTGAATGCTTCATTTGATTATAGTAATAAACTATATTTCATAAGCCATAAGTCTTAAAATAAGCTGAAAAATTAGGGCTTATGAAACATAAGCTCAAATGGGCTTATGTTTCATAAGCCAACACAAACACCCTCAAAAAACCTTTTTTTATTAGTCTTTTATATTATGTTTATGTTTCACAATACCGGCAATAAAGATATGAAATAGTAATGTTATTTTTGTTTATCCCCCTTATATAATAACTTATTAGATGAAAATTGATCCGAGAATGAATCGTCTAGTCTGATTAGAGAGTAAATTGCATAAATCGTCCTTAAAGTTTGGCAAAATTGCATGTTTCGTCTCAAACGTTACGAAAGTGCAAAGATCGTCCTTGTGGGAAAACCTTTGGTGCAAGGATCGTCCCTATGGGAATACTTTTGGTGAAACCTTTGGTGCAAGTATCGTCCCTGCAAGGATGATCCTTGCACTTTCGTAACGTTTGGGACAAAACATGCAAATTGACCAAACTTTAAGGACGATTTATGCAATTTACTCCTGATTAGATTTTAAACCATGGTTTGTTTTAAGGGTCATCATTTAGGCGTTTTGCCTATGTAACATCAACAATTAAAAAAGAATTAGAACCTTGAGGTTCTCCTTTTTTCACAAGAAAACCATAAAAAGTTACTATGACAATTTCATTCTTAATGGATCAAATGTCCTCTTTTCTCAAAATCAATCTACGTTCAGCATTTGAGTGACATCATACGGAGTTAATCATGACAGCCAAAATACATAAACAAAAGTCATACTACGCATATCTTACCATCGGAACAAAAATATCCTACTTTTCTATTTCCATCAAAAATATGTATGTTAGCAAAAGAGCAGGTAAAATGTATGATAAAATGGAGAAAAGAAGCTTGCCTGGTCAACTCTTTTAAAGCACAAGGAATTGCCATGTTAATATTGTTCCTACTGCTAACATTTACACCATGTGTGCCTCCTCCACGTCTGTTGCCGCCTCCACGGCTATCCTGCAGCACCTCTCGCCCGCCTCTATGCGCCTCTCGGCTGCCTCCACGCCCTCCTTGGCCACCTCCAGCGCCTTCCGGGTCATCATAAAACTTATCCTGCAAAAAATCATATTATAAAATCATAAATTATTTACCCAAAAAAACAAAATCCATATACATAATAAATGAAATTTTTTTTGAATGTGATATGCCCTCAATCTAAGGCCATATTATTTATATAATTGTTTACCGTTTCCAGTTAGGATCAGTTTACATATTTATACTAGCATTCCACTCGTTCACAGGAAGCGGACATATGTTCACACTAGGGTATGCACTTGCATACCCTATAAAAAGATATTACTAGTGTTAAGTTATGAGAAATTGCATTTTTGTAAGCAAAAATACAAAGTGTGCATACCCTTAAAAAACTGATTGCATACCCTCCTGGAGAAATAGTTTGAATTTTCAGCCCATGTTTAACAGTTAAAAGCTAGAAATAAGCGGTTTACAAGGTAAATAAGCCACACACATGAAACTTGTCCTTGTTTTTCTTATTTTTTAAACCGCAGATTTACAAACAGGCTTTTACCCAAAAGATACTGCCCAAAATACGATAGATATAACTAAGCCCGTTCAAAGTACCAAGTAAATCTGACTAATTTAATTACTAAGTACATACCAAATAAAATAAGCTACGTTGAGACAGTTTTTTTGGCATGAATTTTGTGAAAACAAGCTACGAAATAGTACAATTAATCAAATGTTGAATGATAGCTTAGGTACTTTCATTGAGAAGGAAATATTCTCAAAGATTAGTAATGAAGACATTGTAAAATGCTTCCAAAATATGAGTACTCGTAAGGAGCAAGCATAAAGTTCTATTATGAAAAGATAATATTTTGATTATTAGTTAAGTTCCTTTGCTTTGCTAATGGGTACATGTATATGAGTTTATAGAATTTGAACCGAAAAACTGAACTAAAAACCAAAAAATAAAAATTTGAACCGAAAAACCGAACTAAAAACCCGAATGGGAAAAAAAGATTGTAGTGCATACCCTATTTCTAAGTTCTATATCCTCGTTTACATATAACATTATAACATTTAGTAAATACTTATAAAATCATATACAATAATTAAGAGTCATCTTACATAGCATTTCAATGAAAGGGCTCGATTTGCTGCGGTAGGGTTATGGAAACACTCGACCACACCCATCATCGATCGGGGATCACTAAGGACTGGTTCGGGATAGACAAATCTCTGCGTACACTTGGAGAAATCACTCCAGTGGTTTGGCCTGAATGCCGCCCAATCATACTCACCTTCCCCTCCGCCAAAAGCATTTCCGTTCCATCAATAAATTTCTCACGGAGCACATTTTTAAACGGCACAAAGCGAGCATGCTCAGATATCATGAGAGAAGTGATACCGAAACTGCGTTTCTATTTCAACGGCTCTCCCTTATTTTGAATAACAGCAAGTGCCGCATCCTCAAAAACTTTTTTTCTTAACGTTACTCCCACAATTTCATCCTCTCCGAGCAAATCCCTAAAGCTTCCTGTGTACCCCGTTAACTGTGCGTCTTTCAACCAACAATTTACGCGATCTCCCAACTCGTACAGAATCTCCCCATCCCCATCCTCCACCCCAACTAAGCAAACATCAAGCTTCCTAAATACCCAACTAAATATTCTATCAGCAAGAACACGCAGTTTAATAATACCAACTTCTCGGTTGTTTTTGATCTCTTCCACAAAGTCACTCATAAAATCTGCCCAATTCGTCTCATCTAATATGTAATTCATAATCGTCACGCGATCGTCATCATTGATATCCGTCAACTCCACTGCTGCGTTAAGATAATAAGAACCCTCGCCGCCGATATCGTCTTCCATAAATTTGATTGAATGAATTAAGGAAAAGTAATAAATTTGATTGAATGAATTAACGAAAAGTAATGTTGGCTAAGGCTGAGACCGGAATATTTATATGTAATGTCGCCTAGGAAAAGTATAGGGTTATAGGGTTTGTATTTTTGGTCTTTGTGGTTTCATGCGTTTTTCAGTTTGGTCAAAAAAAATTAAAAAATTATGATTTTGGTTTAAAAGGTATACTTTTGTTTTACTTTGAGTCTAATTTTATTAACATCATCAGTTTAACTTGTTTGACTATTAAATAAAAAAGTATTCTTGTCTTTTCATTATATTAGAGTATTAAAAAACCTAAATGGGTCCCACAATCTCACACACTTTCTTTTTATTAATTTAAGAAAAGAACATTTTTTCTTTCTATTAGATTAAAATTCACATGTTTTCAATTTATTATATATTATCACTAACAACTTTTTCAATGCAAACACATATTCTCTTAATTTTTCATTCAAACTCTTTATCTACTCACTAAACCGGCAGGCTATAAATCAACACCTTCAAAACATTAAAAAATAATCCAAACAAAAAAACAAAAAGCACAACAATGATAAATAGAAACAAATGACCATATAAAATCTTTAAAAAATTGTTTATGAGTTATAAAGCAAAACAATAACAACGATCAAAACATAATAAACACAAAAAAAACTCTTAGAAGAGAATTTATTATGTGTCATAAATGGCATATTCAAAAAGCATATGAAACAAAAAGTTACTCGACATGATATACTTAATCTAGCGAATCATATTAATCGTCTCTTAGGCTAGATGGAGTGGTTCACCATCACTCACCGGACACGTCAGCGTCACATGAGTTTTCTCTCTCCAACTTTACCACTCACCAAACACTTAATAACAACTCACCTTACCCACCAAACTCACCTTACCCACCATTTTTTTATTTAATTACTTTCATTCATAAACTAAAAACATAAACGTAAACGTACAAAATTAATAAGAACGTAAACTAAATTAAAAACTTTTATTCATAAATTAAAAACATTACATAAAAAAGTACAATACGAAAATAAAAATACATAATAAAGTCCGAAACAAACAAAGTTAAAACTAAACATTACGAGACAAGTGTTCGATCAAATTGTGTCGAAGGTTTTGATGCGCTTGTGATGATCCGATCCACCTCATAACTCGTTCCATTTGTTATTCGTTTCGTAGAAAGTCTTCCGGCTGATCTTCTTCCAGGAACCATTTGGGAGATCTCTCAACTTTTTTGTATTTGCGAATCATATTATGTAATATGATGCATGTGTACATCATATTAACAATTTTTTATTTTTTAGCACTCATGTGGGATTGGCTAGTACGGCCCATTTCTTCTTAAGAACACCAAACTCTCGTTCCACATCTTTCTTTGCCGATTCCTTCTTTTGCTTATAGAAAATTTGCTTGTAGTCATCATGAGCTGGTTCTGGAATCGTCTTAACGAGTGGCGCTAATTCTGGATATATCCCGTCAATAAGATAGTATCCGGATGGGTAACTAACGCTGTTAGCCACAAAAGGAGTCTTTGGTGCTCGACCGGTTTTGAGATCGTTAAATAAAGGGGATTGATATAAAACATTGGTGTCGTTGTTCGACCCAGCAACACCAAAGAGAGCATGTCATATCCATAAATCTTGCGACACAACAGCTTGTAGCAAATGAACGGATTTGAACCATGATCGTGTGTAACATATTGCCCTTTAAACGCGTAAGGACAACCAAACCACTCCCAATATGTACAATCAAGTTTTCCTAACATCCCCGAAAACACGTGCTTTTCTTCGTGATGCCGATAAAGTTTTTCAATATCAGTCACCGTTGGTTTCCTCATGAACTCAGCCCATAAATTTCCATAACAGCTTCACAAGAGCCATACGTGACAATCTCTCACTTATTTGCATATATTCATCTAGAAAACTAGCATTCACGCCGTATGCCAATTGACGAATTACGGATGTGCACTTTATCAACAGGGAAATGCCTTCTCTTCCGAATCAGTATTATTATGAAAGTATGGATCGTGATTAGTTACTGTAGTAACTATCCGGTTGAATAGAGGGCGAGCCATTCGGAACGTCTTTCTGAATCTAGTTGCATCGTACATCGGGTTATCAGAAAAAAAGGCGGCGACTAAACGCTCATGAGCACCAGCACGATCTCTGGTTATGCTGTTTCTCGTCACTCGACTAGCTTGTCGTCTGATCTTAATATACGCAATGGCTCGTTTAATAAAACTCTTTTACGGCTACTAATTTCTTCTCCTTCTTCTACATCATCTAGGCCCATAAACGTATACGAATTCATTTTGATTAAATGAGGAATGTGAGAAGTGTGTATACATAAAGTGGGAGAGTTCTGCATAAAAATGGGTGAAGTAGTGGGTATTTATAGGTAAAAAAAAGTTTTTTAAAAAAATGTTTTTTCTTAATTGGCAACATATATAAGTAAAATGGGTCCCCCATTTATTCACTCACTGAAGGTGAGTGGTTCACCCTCACCGAACCAAGTCGCGCGCGAGTGTGTAGGGGGGAATAGGAGTGACCATGGTGAGTGGTGAGTGGTGTGATGAAAAAGCCATCACTCCGTCCAGCCTTAGCTTCGGTCAAAACTTATTTTTGTTCCCATGTTTATAAAGATAGGTTTGGTTTATATTGGTTTTTTAATACTAAAACCAAAGCGAACCAAAAACTTTGGTGTTTTCAAAATCAAAAAACCGAACATTCGGTTTTCAATCGGTTTTGATTTTTTAGGTTTCGATTCTTTAGTTTTTTTTTGAATTTTAGGTTTGGTTTTTTGTTTTCCTACACACCTCTAGTAGGAGGATTATTGTAGGAGGCTTTAGCAATGCTCTAAAAATATATGTTGTCGTTATTGAAATACTAGTATTAATGAAGGTAGGTACCTCTTTGACCGAGTTTTGTGTGTGCATTTATTTGTTGAATTGTAGATCGGACCAACCAATTGACTCCCTAAAATAAATGTTTTGAAAACTGGGTCTCTAATCGACTCGGTCGACTCACCGAGTCACCGGATCACCGGTTCTACCGCCGGGTCAACCCGGTTTAAAAATAATAATAATAATAGTAATAATATTTGCAATAATACAAAAAATTATGTATATAAATAATGAATATACCTTATATTTAGCCTAAAAAAGATTTACTACCAAATATAACATGTAACAAATAAAATTACGTCGCAAATACATATAAAAAACTTACTTTATTTGTAAAAAAATAAAAAAACCAAAACCCAGCCGGGTCTCGAGAACCGGGTTGACCCGGGTCACCTTAAACCCGACGGGTCAAACCGGGTTTCGAAAATATGAAACCCGATTTAATTTGACCCGTTTTTTGACCGGAACCGGTTCAACCGGTTGACCCGGCCGGGTCGAACCGGGTTTCAAAACATTGATTAAAATCAGACTATTCCCTATTTTATAGAAGGCTAGAGCCCTGTTGCATGCATGCACGGACCAATACACGCAAAGGTCTCGTCTGGCTTAATGTCAATTGATACCAGAGTGTATGAGTAGTTTATGAAATTTATGGCCATTCTAATTTTATTTGCGCTATAGACTAAATGTATAATCATAAAATATTGTTTGCTCAAAAGATTAACTAAAATCATCGGATTCAATATGTTTAAGATTAGTATTTTCAGGCAAATGAGTATCAGCATGTTTAGGAGCAAGTAAACCATATTTATGTAAAAGCTCAAGACAATACTTCCTCTTACTAAGACATATACCATCATCATTATCCATGATTTCAATACCAATAAAATATTTCAATTTTCCTAAGTCTTTAATTTGAAATTTAGACTTAAGAAGCAACTTAAACTTTTCAATCTCAGATAAGTCATTTCGAGTTATCGCAATATCATCCACATACACCATAAGAGCAATAAACACTTTATCAAACTTCTTAGTGAACAAAGAATAAATATACTTAGACTGAACAAACCCATTTTCAAGAAGAGTCATGATGAGTTTAGCATTGCATTGTCTAGAGGCTTGCTTAAGACCATACAAAGAAGAACAAGAGCTGCAGCTTCATCTTCAATCTTTACTTCAACATTCTTCAAATCCATCATGATTGAGTTGAAAGCATCAAGATGCTCTTTTAAAGACGATCCCTCTTTCATTTGAAGAGAAAACAAACGTTGTTTCAACAACAGCTTATTACTCAACAAATTTGTGATATAAATAGTTTAACTTTTTCCAAACTCCTGCTGCGGTTTCCTCGTCACCAATCTAATAAAGAACTTCATCCGATAAACAGAGCAAAATAGTTGAGTGCCTTTTCTTCTTGCCTATTATAATTAGCATCAGTCATATGAGCGGGTTTTTTTTACCGCTAGTTGGCGCCCAAATAGTAAGGCTCGAATCTTGATACGCCACAAGCTAAAATTACTCTTTCCCGAAAATTTCCCAATATTAGTGATTTGAGAAGGCATGATTTTAATAGAATACCAAATTGTATACACAAAAAATTCAATAAAATGCAAAAGAAAAGAACCAAATCACTAAAAAACCCAAAACTAAAACAATAGCCCAAACAATACTAATTCGAATAACCCAAAAAAAAGCCCAAACCAGAAAAATTGTATGTACGTACTCATGTTACTAGACTACAAGATAAACACCCTATAGTGACTAGCTTTTTGTGACGACACAATGTATGTGGTTAACGGTTGACCGGGTTAAAAGTTAAGTGTGAATGAGGGGATAGAGATCACAGACGCACATGCTTGAACAATATAACAAAGTATATTTGTTGTAACAACAAAATAGAAACAAAACATTCCTAATAAGAGTTTATAAAAAGAGTTTGTGTTACTGTAATCCACCTAACAAATGGCTTATTGATCTTCTTAAGATGATCACTAATCAACTTCATTTTGTTGTCTGACTTAGAAGTTTCAATCTCTTGCCCAAAATCTTTGAAACCTTTAACGAATACACACACGAAAACAACAAGAATAGTAAGACGATAGTGAAAACTTACCACGATAGATCAGTTCGGTATTTTGTGTCTTGCATTAAACTATCATGGATGTTAGATGCAGTGTTTTGCCCAACCACAAGGACCATTTATGTAATTTACTCATATTTTTATAACTGTATATTTATAATGCTTGAATCAAACTCCAACTTTAACCCATTTATTGTTTCTAGTGATATCTTTGAAAAATTGAATAAACGAGTAACATGATAACATCATATGCAAGCATGGTCTTTTGGACAAAATATATTTCTTTTAAAAATCATATTTGCTTTTAAAACTGAACAACGCAACTGATAGACAAGCTACCAGTGAATCAAGAGGTACAAAGAAAAAAAGTAATGATTTGCTAGTAGAAGATTCATATCCGTATCCATTGATTATTATAGAAACACATTTCATAGTTGGCATTGAAGATATAAATGTGGTAAGGTTTACGATGTTCAATGAACATTTTTGGTTTTCTGCCACAAATATGAACATAAACTGCATGAAACATGTTACATACAGAATTCTAAAGATTTGGTGAACAAAAGGTTCAAAAGAGAGGAAACAAGGTGTAATATATAATTTTGAAATGTGTACAAGAATGTGGTTTTCCACGTTTAGGTTATCCGTAGAGGCAAGCCTTTTTTTAACTCAGATGTATGGGGCCTCACCCGGGCTAATCCCGAGTGAGGATCCGACCCTCACCTGCTTGATGTATAGTTTTTGAAAACAAATTATATTGTTAAAAATTATAAAACTAGAACAATACTCACATTTTTATGAATATCAAAAAAACATATGCACATAACGAAACATAGAAATATCCAATGCTCAAGTTCGTAAGTTTATACTCTTACGAGGTCATCATTGTTAATTGTTACTATTTCGAACGATTCGTATTTTGATTGTTCTTCATGTATGCCATCTTCCATCTTTGTCTTTGAGAACCTACTTTGTAGCTTCCTTAACGTGGCGTTAAGGAATAACCTGTGTCTTAATACAAGTTAAATATTCATTTATTGTTTCCATTTTGTAAAAACTCTAGTGGTACTTGATCTAGAGATTAGCAGAAACTACAAATATATCGCAACGCTTCCTAGAAGGTGGAAAGATATAATCAAAGCAGCAAGAGAAGCGATCCAAAATGATACAAACAACCAGGATCCGCGTGTGATGGATGATCGTCTTAAAAGAACTATATGGGGCTGCAAAAGATTAGAAACAAATATAGTTTACACCGAGGCGACGCTTGGCTTCAAAACAACGGTGAGTAGGTTTTTGTTTGTATATATGTATTGTGCACGTTTTTGGATATATATTGACCACCTTTCTGTTTTGTGCAGCGATTTCAAGGTGCACGTCCAAGGAGAACATGAGACACAAGAGGCCGAGGGACACGTTCAAGGTGCACAACCATCCAAATATTAAACCATGAAAATCCGACCACGACACATGGGACGGTTATAAGAAATAAAAAACAAACCAACTTGATACCCTATATCAGCACAAATCTGCAACATAATATGTGGAAAAGTATCTGCATCATCATATGTTCGGACCACTTCACCTAGCATCACAGGTAGGTTAACATGGAAATTGAGCTCAACTCCTTCAATTCCGTGAGCACGTTTTATATTTCTGGTCCTCCTAGCTGCAATGACCAGAATTAATTATTTCAAATGGAATGGAAGACGCTCTCACGGAATTGAAGGGGTAGAATGTATGATGACACAGTTAACGTGCCTCTGATGCTAGATGAAGTGGTCCGAATGTATGATGACACACATGCTTTTCTAGAGATTATGTTCCTTCTGCTAATATAGCGTACCCAGTTGGTTTGTTTTTGATTTTTTACAACCGTCCCATGCGTCGTGGTCGAATTTTTGTGTGAAGGAGCCATGACTAGCACCTTGGTTGTTCTTATTTTCACTGAATGCAAGAAGCCCTTCAATGGGGCCGTTTCACTCTAACGGTATCCCAAGACTTAGATGTGGTCAAGATAACTCGTGGACTTTTAGCTATGACTTTTTCGTGGCTAAAAGTAGTCCGTGGCTAGAAGCCTCGATTTTTGTAGTGGGGCTATTTGCATCGGGTTGTGGTTAACAAAATATGTAACTTGGGGGGGGGGGGGGG
>BQNB010212972.1:0-10093 GCA_026074375.1 Tanacetum coccineum
TCATCAAACACTTTACTTCTCCATTTGTTGAATCCCATTTCTTTCTCTTGATGGTTTTTGATTCTTTCCTGTCACTTTAAAATTCGCCTACTCACGATATTTATGGGGGTTATGGGATCTATATATTCTTTGATTTTTTTCTTGATTTTACAAGAGGACTCAGGGATCTTAAAGAAATTTATCTTATTCTTGCCAGATTTTAGAGTTATCGTCCCCTTATCAAATTAAATCTCGGCCATAGCCGTTGTTAAGAATGGCATCCCTATAATGAAGGGCTTGTTCTTATCTTCTTCAATATGTAAGATAACGAAATCCACGGGGTACACATAGCCAGCTATATCAATCAACAAGTCTTCCATTATTCCTAATAGGTAAATATACGAGTGACTAGCTAGGGAGAGTCTAATGTCAGTCCATATCGGTTTTTCGTTGGTTAGTCTATTGTAGATGGATATGGGCATGACGTTCACATCGGATCCTTAGTCGATTAAGGCATTCATATATTTTAACCTTCCTATGCTACATGGTATCACAAAATTGCCTTCTATATCATCTTTTTAGCTAAATTTTTTCTTAAGGATTGCATTGTACATAGGTCTTGCGGGTAACGAATTGTAGGTCTCATAATCCATCTTACCTAAACGTGTTGCTAACAGAGAATCATTGTATTTATGGGTATCTACAATACCCTCGATTAATTTCTCATTAATTTCATGTTTAAGGTAATATCCTACGGGTTGTGACCTAGGCTTCTCCACTAGTACTTCTGCCTTTGTTTCCCATTCAGCGAGCTCCTCTTTCCTACTCCTAACTGACTCATCATTCATGCCATCTTCCATTTCTTTCTTCCTATCATCTAACTCAATAGGCTTCACTGCGTTTAATTTACTAGATTCCACAACGTTTCAATACTCTTATCTTTCTCTATTTTAACAAGGGAGATGGCGTTAATGCACTTAGTGATGGGATTACTAGCTTCCTCTCTAACTAAAACTTTTTTTGGGGTCTTACTTGTCTTACTTGATTGATGAAGATACCTCTTAGGGATTGGTGAATCTGAAGTCCTAAAAAGAATTTCAGTCCCCCCATTAAGGACATCTCAAATCTACTGTGGATTAATTTTTCAAATCTTTTAGAAAATTTTGGATTTGTAGACCTGAAAATAATGTCATCGACGTAAATTTACACAATTAGAATGTCCTCCCCGTACCTTATCGTGAATAAAGTAGGGTTAGGAGTACCTTTAGTGAAACCTTTTGACATCAGGAAATTTGAGAGTTTATCATACCAGGCTCTGGGAGCTTGCTTCAATCCATATAAAGCTTTCTTTAGGCGGTAAATTTTTCTGGATGATCAGGATCAATGAACCCATCTTCTTGTGCAACATAAACCTCTTCCTTCAGTGGACCATTAAGAAAAGCCGTTTTGACGTCCATCTAATAAATTAGAAAAGATTTGTGTACAACGTAGGCGTCAAAAATCCAAACAGCTTCCAAGTGAGCAACTGGAGCAAAAGATTCCTCAAAATCAATACCATCTTCCTGTGCATACCCCTTAGCTACAAATCGTGCCTTATTTTGGATCATATTGTTGTCTTTATCTTTTTTGTTCTTCCATAACCACTTTAGTTTGATGACAGTCTTTCCAAAGGGTTTGTCGACAAGTTATCAGACTTTGAGTCTGTCAAACTGATGAAGCTCTTCCTGCATTGCCTCGATCCATGCGTGATCAGCCATTGCTTCCTTAATGTTTATTGTTTCTGCAATACTCACGGTGAGCGCGAACATGCCCATTTCAGGATCTATTACAAGTTGTCGTCTTGTCTGCACTGGCTTCGATGGATTTCCACGAACTTGTTCTAACAGGTGATCTTTAGTCCATCGCTAGTCGGATTGGTGATGTTGGTAGAATGTATGCATATTTAAATTATCAACATTGCGTGATAAAGACTAAGAAACTTCTTGTACCGGTGTACAGAATGGATTGATAAATTCATATGGTTCAAAATGTGCATTGTCTGCTTGATATGTCTTGTTTTCCTCAGCATTGATGTTTATTGATGGAGTAATCAGTTCTGTTGTAGGTTGAACATTCGTTGTAGGTTGTGTGTCTTGTTGTTGAGAATTATCAGAGAGAGCATAAGACTTGGAGATACTTGTATTTCCTTTAATGAAGAATTCATCGTACAATAGACTGAATAATAAATCCAACTCTTATAATGATGAAGCATTTATGTCTGCTAGAGGAGAAACATTTGGAACCAGCTTTGAACTTGAGGGTTCATTGCAGTTGTCTTGAATTCCGAGTTCTGACCGGTTATGATCAGAAGTATTTTGTAGTTGAGACGCGGGGCCGAAGTTGTCATAATCTGTCGCCTTAGACAATTCTTTGATTTCATCAAAGTTGATATGAATGGATTCAACTATCAATCTGGTTCTCTTGTTGTAAACTTTGTATCCCTTTGACTGTGTAGAATATCCCACAAAAATGTACGGATCCCTTTCTCCTTCATCTTGTCGAGGTTTTCACCATCTCGGGTTAAATAACAAGTGCAGCCAAAGATGTAAAGGTGTTTGAGAGAAGGTTTTTTTATCATTAATGATGTGATATGGTTTCTTTTCATGTTTCGGGATGATGAGAGATCTGTTTTGGGTGTAACATGTAGTTGCTATAGCTTTAACCCTAAAGAATAAAGGAAGTTTAAAAGCTGAAAGCATCGTTCAAAGAGCCTCAACAAGAGTATGGTTCTATATTTTGACAATGTTGTTCTGTTCAAGTGTTCCAAGAGTAGATGTTTGGTGTTCAATTCCTTCTTCTTTAAATTATACATAGATTGTGTTGTTTAAGAACTTTGTGCCTTTATCAGTTCGAACAGTAATCACCTAGGCTTGATGATTCTGTTTAATAATCTTTAGAAAGTCTTTAAGTATTTTTGGTGTTTCATCCTTGGACCTCAAAAATTGAGTCCAAGTGTAACGTGAGCAGTCATCAATAATAACCTGAATGTATTTCTTCCCATTGATGCTTTTAATCCGCATAGGACCGCATAAGTCCATATTAAGCAAATTTAACCATCCTTTTGAACTTGGAACAATCTTTGTCTTGAATGAACTTCTCTTTGCTTTACCTAGTTCACAAGATGAACATAGTTGATCCTTGGCATATTTCAACTTTAGTAAGCCATTCACAAAATCCTTCTTGGAAAGCAAGTTGATGGTGTCAAAGTTGAGATGAGAAAGTCTGCGATGCCATAACCATGGTTGAATTAGTGAAGCTTTAGCCATAAAATAGATTGAAGTTGGTGAAGATGTCTCTTGACGAGAAATTATGTAGAGATCAGATCCACGAGTACCCGTGAGTAGGTCATTTCCCTGAAGATCTCTAACAAAACAAGTAGATTTCCTGAAAGCAACCTCCAAATCGGCATCACAAAATTGACTGACTGAGAAGAGATTGTGATTAAGGCCTTCGACGTAATAAACTATATTGATCGTTGTGTTTCCTTGAACCAAATCCCCGTAACCAATAATTGGTGCAAATTGATCATTGTCGAACCGTACCGTACCTAGATATTTTTCAACAAAATTGCACAGCAGCTTGAGATTGCCGATCATGTGCTTTGTGCATCCAGAATCAACAATGAATAGGATGATTTAAATAATCTGCAAGAGAATTAGAGGACGATGGAACACTTGACAAATTGGATCCTAAAGTATTTGTGAGTTTCAAGACTTTAGTTATCCTAGATGCATTATCTATAGTAAAACTAATGCTCTTTTTCATATTTTCATTCCTAATTTTAGGCACCCAAATCATTTTTGTCTTAGGCTTCCATTTATATCTTGATGTACATTGTTTTTCGATCCACCAAGTCCATTTCTTACATGTGTTCTCATAAAGCATCCTATAATAACTTTTGGATTTCTGGATAGTGTAGTCTGAAGCAATTGTTTTCTTAGGGTGTCGTGCAACAGATTGGTTCGCTTTTCTTATGGGTTTTCTAGTTCTAATGGGCACTTCTTGAGGCTTCTTAGATCTAGCATTCACGTTATTCAAAAACTTAGAAACACAAGCATCATGATTTGATTTAAACACATGTTTGCCACAAGCTACACAAACAACGTTCACATTCGAAGTTCAGGGTTTTAAATTGTCATTACACGCAGTTACAGACTTTGTTTTATTAGAAAAGCTAGAAATCCTATCTTGGTCTTCTACTTCCGTCTTCTTAAACTTTACTTGACTATTTTTTGCACGACCTTATCTTTCATTTGAGTACTCTTAAGCTGTGGTTTGCTAACAAAAGTTCTGTGATTTACTCATGTAGAGGTAGACATGCGAGGATTAGTATTCCTAAAAGTCTGAAGCAACTGAGGTGCTCTAGTTTGTGTTGTCCTTGTGTCAATTCGATACATTCCTAGTTTGATAACATTTGTGTTTATGATGCTTGGTTTCTCTGTTTTGAAGGCAAAATATGTTGTAGTGACTGGTTTTGATTATTAACCCTCAGACTCAAGTAGTTTTGGTAGTTGACTTGTCTTTAACATTTTTCTCTCTCTAGTGAGTCCTTGAAAAAGGAGTCGGTTTACCTATACAATACTAAGGTTTTAGAACTTTCGAGAGCATTTGTTTTTACGATCAGCATAGATGGTTTGTCAAACTTAGTAATTACATTATTTTCCTTTCAAACTTTTCAATGAGTGACTTCTAACTTAAGTATGGCAATGTTTCGTGCTTTTAATTACGAGGTCTAGAAGGTTGTGTTGTAAAATACTTTTAAAGAGTAGGTTAAATGACCCTCATATTGCTATTGTCTAGGTAGAAAAGCCCATTTGCTTGAGGACAAGCAAATCCCAAGTGTAGGGGTATTTGATGAGGTGTCATTTTATACACTATTTCGGGGTCATTTAACCCCCTAAATCATGCAAATATGCCCAGATTATGTGCTTAATCATTTGTTTTTAGGTTTTTAGCACTTGGATGGCATTTGGAGGGAATACACGTGACTTGGGCTCATTTGGAGAAGAAACGGACAAGATTACAGACCTACACCAAATCCTTGAAGAAGTATTGCTTACAGAACGTGGAGACGGCGTCGCAGGCATAAAGCGACGCCGTCGTGATCCATCTAGTGACGGCGTCAGAGATTTAGTGACGGCGTCAGGACGTAGCCGACTCAATGAGGATCTAGAATCATCCACGTAGCGACGGCGTCAGGATTACAACGCGACGCCGTCGCAGCGATATCTCTATATATATTAAACCGATTTTAGGGTTTCAAGTGTGTAACTTTTGGGATAACTTTGTATAACTTAGGGAGACGAACCCTAGCTCTTGTAGCAGCTTCATAGGTCATTTTTAGGGCCTCAAAACCCTATTGAACTACCTTGAATCCATGTATTATTTTAAGTAAGGTTATCTATCATTAATCATTTAATATGTCTATGTGTTGTGTGATTGATTTATCTCTTTGCTTTCTTTATAACATGCATGGCTAAACCCTCCTTTGTATTTGCTTATGATTGCATGAAAGTCGGATTGTAGATCCTTTTATTGTTGCTTTTTGATTGATGATTGTACGCGTTAGGTTCTAGAAAACCATCTTTTGTTTGTATTACTGTAGACACGTCTAGGGAAACGCGAGTGCGTAGAAATGATACCATCGGGTAACAGTCTTCATACTACCTTGATCCTCTATATGGTTGATCCCTCTTAAGATATTTCACATGCATTTAATGTACTCTTAGGGGCCTTGTAATAGTCTTCATACTACATTACTTGTACGTTGTCTTAACGGAATATTAAATAGACAGCGGGTTTGTGTAATCCGTTCATGACCTAGGAAATACTTACACATATCATCACAAGTGTGACAAGGTAACAAGATTAGGAGAAGCAATCTTATAAGTAGTGCATGGTTAAGTAAATACATTCAATTATCATAAAGTTATCACCAGTAGATTAGATATTAATTACTTTAGTTAATAGTCATGCAAACCTACCTCTCAAACCATAGATTTACTTGTTTTCCTATAAATATAAAAGTACAAAAATAATCTTCTCTCAACCCCTAGAATTCTGTTAGACCGTGATCAAGACTTCCTAACCTATTCCTCTAGAGAACGACAACAACCCCTGAGTCTTGCCTATACTACTACTACAACGGTTAGGTACTCTGCCTAGGGAGTTGTAAAACTTTTTGTAGAAGTCCTTTACGACAACCACATCAAGTTTTTGGCGCCGTTGCCAGGGAATAGTTAGGTTTTGATCATAGTTTAGCTTAGTTCTACTTACTTGAATCCTTTTAAGTAAGAATTTAATTTCCGCATATTATCTTTCTCGTAGTTTATCTTTTCTTTGTGTTATCTATTTCGTAACCCATTCTCGTCAACCACCATAGGAGACGAGAATCCTATCCATACTCTTAGAGACTACTCCAAACCTAGACACAAGGGCTACAGGAATACCATTGAGCTCCCCATAGGGAACAACGTGGTACCTCTTCGATCCGACACCATCCGGTTGGTGCAAAACGGATGCTCATTCCACGGACATCGGTCCGAGGAACCAAACCAACACCTTAAGGATTTCCTAAAAAACTTGTGGACTCACTTACATTGACGTTGAAAAACAGGGACACGTAAAGCGCTTTGTGTTTATTTCAATTTTCCCTTCGCTATCAAGCTAGAAATTGGCTTGAACATCTTCCAGCAGGATCCATCACCACAGGGAGATAGTACTACTCTTTTTCCTTCTTGGCTCCAAATCTTTCCACCAGGAGGGACAGCAAAACTCCGCAATGATATCCTGATGTTCTAACAACATCATGGAGAATCTCTCTCTGAAGCATGGACTCGTTTCAAGGACTTACTACAAAAATTCCCTCATCATGGCATCGACCTTTGGCTCCAAGTCTAAATTTTTTATGACCATGTCAATCCCGTCACAAGACGAACCATTGACCAATCGGCCGGTGGTAAGCTTCGTGACCGAAATGCTAAAGAATCCTGGGCATTATTAGAGGACCTCGCCCTCTATGACAATGAAAGTTGGAACGGACCCAGAGTTATTTCGCTAAGGCCGGTCAGCAATCGCTTTGCCTCATATTCCCGAGTACATCCGACCGTCGCCTCATCAAGCTCGAAAATCAAGTCCAACGCTTGATGGAAGCTCATCTTGCTCCGACACAACCTACTCAAGTAAACAAAGTCACTACCTCATGTGAGATCTGCGGTGGCCCTCACGACACTCAGTATTGCATGAAAGATCCCAAACAAGCCTTTGAAGAATATGCATCCTCGCATAACCACGATATGGGAAATAAGAAACTCACCACTGACCAAGGACCAAGGAGTTTCAATGATGCCGCCAACACCTGGAAGGACAAACCAAACTTTAATTGGTAACGCACTCAAACATTCACGAGCCCATAGAATGGCTCGATCTCTACTCATTCGTCTAATTACCAAATGAAGCTTGAAAAGGCATTAGATGATTTCGACTCTGACTAAGAGAAGAGATTATCTCACCTAAAAACCCAACTCGAACAACAACAAGATGACATAATTGGAAAGATTAATCTTCTATAGGAAACTATTTCCAAAAAGCTCAATGACGCACCTGTCCTCGAATCTGTAGTAGACTCCATGGCTTTTGAAAATATTGCTTCAATTAGCCATATTGAGAGGGAGGAGCTCAGAAGAAAGGGAATTAAAATCCCATCAAAGCTTTTCTCCCCAAAATACCTCTCCCCTACATCCAGAACCGAACTATACAAGAACCCATTAGCCCCAAAGCGTGTTCATTTCTTCAATTCAATCGTCATCCTCAGTGAGGAAAGTGAAACTGAAGAAGGAGAAACCACGACAAACATCACACCTGAACACGACCACAACATAACGAAAGAAGCGAAGGATGAGGAAGGATCTTCAAACACAAATTGTCAAACGGCTCAACAATCGTATACAATCCTCCCCGACAACGGCGCCAAAAACTGATTGATTTGATGCTAACCCTTTATAAATATATATAAATAAATATATAAAATATACTTATAAATATATAAATATAAGGATAAGAAAAAACCTCTCAATTGTAGTAAACCGGAAGTATGATTCCCGGGTCGTTATCCCCAACGAGGAATGCAATTGAAAGTCGAGAGTCGTTTTGATAATCGATGCTTGAATGGAACAAGATTATGATTGGATTTCTAAAGCTACGGGAAAATTAAGGCAAACACTTAAAAACAATTAAGGGAAAACAAATTTTAACTAAAAACGCAAACCGGGAATCCTAAACGGGACCTTAAAAACCCTAAATTATCAAAATTTAGTCCTAAAATGATCTTTTTGGTTTTTATGAGTCAAAATTAACTAAAATGCTAGGACAAAGAAAACTAGACCAAAAACGAAGGTGACTAGGGCTTAAAAACACTAAAAACGTAAACGGGATTCAATCCCGTTCTTTAAAAAAACAAATTTTGCAATTTTAACCCTACGAAAGCAAATCTAATTTTTCTAAGTCCTAAATGTTAAAAGAAAATTTTCTAAAAAAGAATTATATTTTTTTGACTTTTTTATAATTTTTTATGAATTAAAAACGATTTTAATGAAATTAAATGTTTAAAAATACTAAACTATTTATAAAAATTCTGAAAAAATTAGCAAAAGTGCATTGAACAATGAGGAATCTAATAAAAATAAGCTGGAGAAAACAGCTTATCAAATAAGCTGTGAAATAAGCTAAAAACGGCTTATAAGCTAAAAGGCCTAAAACGTGTATAAAAGATTGATTTTGCAAAACATAACTGAAAAAGTCCCAAGGGCGAGTGGTAGTGTGTGTTGAGTATAAAACGTTTGGTTGAATTGGGGTAGAGGTCTCGGGTTCGAGTCCTGCTCACCCTTGGCTTCCCCCAATTCCCAAATGTTTTTTACTTTTCATTTTTTTACAACTTTTTAGAAAAGCACTAAATAAGCAATTTTTACAAAAGCACTTTTTTTATAGACCACAAATAAGCACTAAAATAAGCTGAAAAGAGACAGAATAAGCCTAAACTTCACTAAGCCTTAAAAATGCTAACTGTTAAGCAAATTAAACACTAAAAAGCAAACCACAAAGAGAAATAAGCTAAGGCAGATTATAAGCTATATCTAAAAAGCACTTAAGAACAAAAATAAGCAACTACAATAAGCTAGAAAGACAGAATAATCAAAAAGCTATAAAACTTAGAAATTTTAAGCTAAAAGGCAAATAAGCTCAAATAAGCTCTAAACTAAAAAAATAAGCTAAATTGGGCTTAAACTAACCTAATAAGCTAAACTAAACCTAGAATAAGAAAATTCAATAAGCTAATAAGCCTAAATAAGCAAATAGCTTTTTGGCCAAAACTGATAAGCAAAAAGGCCAAAAGGGACTTTTCTAGCTTATTTTTAAGCTAGAAAACAGATCCTTATGGCTTAGTGGCTTATACCACTAAAAAGAATGGCCAAAAAGCTACAATAAGCAACAATGAAAAAGCAGTTTGAAATTCAAATAAGCACTTAAAAAGCTTCATGAAAAAGCTATCTCACACTGTTTTGACACTTAGACAAATTTTTGCAAACTTTTGTAATCTTAACAAAACACCACTTTTGAGCTTAAAAATAAGCAAACAAATAGATCCTTATGACTATATAACCTACAAACAGATTAAGTTTTGACCTCAAAGAACAAGAATCAACAATCAAAAGAGAGTTTGAAATTCAGGATAAGCCACAATAAGCATTTGAAAAAGCAATTTCTTAATTTTTTAAACACTTAGCACTTTTTTGACAGACTTGGCAAAATACAAACAACAAATACAGGCCTATATGCCTTTGTTTCTATCCTGTTTTAAAACATGCATAAACACAAAAAACATCACAAATCAACAATAAGCAAAAGCACAATCAAATAAGCAAATGCAATGAGCTATAAGCTAACAGTTTCAAACAACAAACTCTTAAGACCTTAAAAATGAGATTTACTACTTAAAAACTTAAACAAACTGATTTTTTTGACTAATTTAAGCTAAACTAAACTGACTCAAGTGTCAAAATGCAATTTTGACCCATTT
>BQNB010212977.1:0-10093 GCA_026074375.1 Tanacetum coccineum
TATTTGCTTTATCGGATGCGTTGTGACCACAATCACCAGGTAAGGAATACCAAGTTGGAGGTGATGTTGAATTGCGTCACTCGAGTGTACAAGTTCCTCAAATCATAATTTTCAATTTTTCATGCTACTTATCAGTTCACGAGTGCATATGCATACGAAGGTATCATATAATTTAGTATGTCTTTCTTTTGATTATAACTTTGAACTGTTAATTGTATTTGATTGGCGCAAATAATCTTCAGTAGCCGTATTTTTATTTTAATAGTACAACCCTTAACAGTCACAGTTGCTTTTGCCGTAAATATCTGGAACATTAGGTCCAATTTTGTTGTGAGTCTACCTTTGGGCTTTCGAGCCTTTCTTCCTAAGACAGAATGCGGTTACAGGGTGGTTGGTGTGTATACTGCAAACACGCAGCTTTAAAGGGCGTTTGGTTATGGCTGTTGCAATGATTTTCTGCGAAATTCTATATAGATATTGAGAATTTTGTATTCTACAATAACTTACGCTTGATACTATATATCTTTTTTCAACAACAGATTTGCGCAGAAGGTCTAAACAACCATGATAAACCCCGCCTGATGGAGTATGTGTAACTTGATGATGCCGGCGTAATTTTTGCTATGATTCTGATGAGCTCAAGTTTCTACGCTAACTTCACCCCAAAAAAGTTTCTACGCTGAGCAAGGTGAGTTTAATACATGATGAAACTGATAATATAGTATTTGTACGAGCTTATTTGGTTTCTTCTTATGTCTCACAAATTCGTGGCTTATTAGAAGTGTGTACGTTACGTAAGGTGGGCCAGGCCATAACCATAAATGATAGTTTCAAAACTAAAAAAAAGAAAGGTAGCATCTTTCGCTTAACAACTTGAAGCATTAGTAGGGTAACTAAATTGTGGTCATCCTTACAGACTGTAAACGTTTTGCCTCCTAACTGTAAACGTTTATCTATTCTTGTATTAGTGCAAGTTGTAACTAAATTGTGGTCATCCTTACAGACTCGGCCACAAGGGACATCATTTCTTTCTGATTTGAAGCAGAAACTGCTTCTTTCACCAAGTGAGGCTGCAAGGGCAGGGACACGATACAATGTGCCTTTGATGAACTCTCTTGTACTTTATGTTGGGATGCAGGTTTGTTGAAGCAACCCTTTTCTTCTCTCTTTCATATGACTTTGACCCGCTTTCATATGTGGGTCAAATGGGTCTAGCGGGTCAAAGTCATTTAATATGTATACAATATAACTTTAAAAATTGTTTGATTGTAAGTTTGCAACAGTTTAGTTTTGTAAACATATTTTAACACAGCAAAAGGTGAGGCAACTGACCTGTTTTCAAGACGTTCTAAAAACATACCCGTTTGGGTGCGCCTGATGCACCCATGTTGGTTAGCAGTGTGATCGTATTTTTAGCTCATGTTATTTGCTTTGGTTTTCTCAATAGTGTAACACCTAAGGGTAACATTGCAGTAACTAGCAATGAGACCAACCTTGTTGCAAGATGTAGAAGAGTGTATGCTCATGCACATGACTATCATATCAATTCTATTTCGAATAACAGGTATAATTCTTTAAATATCTCAAGTGTTTATCAGCTTTTGTTACTTGTACACATGTTTACTCCCCAAGGCTCAATTCTTTGATAATTAAGCCCTTGTGAGATTAAAAAAATGCTGCCATGTAATATTTGTGCTGCTAATGAAACATTAAAACTGCTTGGATGTTATTACTACTGTTCGAGCATTGAAGGTTAGTGCTGCCAAGCTACGTTTAATATTGTTTAAAGAATAGGATGTTAATACTGCCGAGTATATTAGTACTGTTATAATATTAAAACAGTATAAAAGTTAAAACTGTTTGGCACAAGGAATGGTATTGCATGTTGTGATTTAATGCTGCCATGGTTCGTGTATATTACTACTGCTTTTTGGGCTTTATTGCTACAGTTGGGTGATACGAGCCCAACTAGAAGTTAATACTGCCAGGCTTAAGAAGTTAGTACTGCTAGCAGAAGTTAGTACTGCTAGCAGAGTTATTACTGCTGGCGTATTGTTAATACTGCTAGAGTATTAATAATACTGCTGGCGTTTTAAGTGTTTTCATTGGGCCAAGGGACAATCATGTGACGTTGTAGCTTACTTTTTATTACATGTATAGATAGATTCTTTTATCAAGTCTAGAATTAGAATGTTGTGATAGTACACTTTGCTTCTGTAACTAACTTCAGTTATGTCATCATTGACAGGTATTTACACTAAGGTAATTATCAGTATTTATATGCTAAAGATTAATCGTATTATATGCAGGATCAATAGTCTAAACTTTACCATATGGAGTTGCACAACTGTTATTAGTAGCACGAATTATTATCGATGTGTTGTAGAAGGTACGAATTCATAATTCATATTGTATCTAATACTACAAGCTGCAATCATACATGACAATAAAGATTATATATCCGTTGAAATTAGTTCAGGTCCAAATTTGTCTGCAAGCACAGTTCAGGTCCAAAGGTTTATGTGATGTCTGTCAGTTTGGTACATATATGAAACTGTTAAAGGTACATTCTTTTTCTTCGTACAAACTTTGTTGTCGGTCTATTTTCACCTTGAGAAACAGAGAATCACTAGGTATGAAAGTCTATGCGTTCATCATTATGCTTGCATTTTCACCTTGACTGCAATTGCCAAATGGGAGTGTAGCTCATATGGTAGAGCGCTCGCATTGCATGCGAGAGGCACGGGGTTCGATTCCCCGCACTTCCATATTTTTTTGTTGTGTGACTAAATATTACAAAACGCCACACAAACATAAAATTCATGTGGCCATTGGATGAACAATAGTCACATAAAATACACATTTACTTGACTTTAAAAATATATGGTCACACTTATTAACACTTTTGGTTAAATTAAAAAAACATGCTTTGTGTGACTAAATATTACAAAACGCCACACAAAATTAAAATTCATGTGACCATTGAATGAACAATAGTCACACAAAATACACATTCACTTGACTTTAAACAACATATGGTCACACTTACTAACACTTTTGGTCACTTTTGGTTAACTTGTATGTGACTAAATCTTAAAAAAATCATGCTTTGTGTGACTAAATATTACAAAAGGCCACACAAACATACAATTCATGTGACCATTGGATGAACAATAGTCACATAAAATACACATTTACTTGATTTTAAAAAGCATATGGTCACACTTTTTAAGACTTTTGGCCATTTTGTTTAAATTGTATGTGACCAACTCCAAAAAAATAACACCCGTTGTGTGACTAAAGCATCACAAACGTCACATTTATTATATATACATGTGGCCATAGGACGGAAAATAATCACACAAAATAAAAATTTTCTTGAATAAATCATCTCAAATGTCACATATATTATATATTTATGTGGCCAAAGGACGAACAATAGTTACTCTCAAAAACCATTCGTGTGACTATAAAGTGTTTACGGTCACTAATATTGATTAATCCAACAAAACTTGTGCCTAATTTGTCACACATATTCAGGTTTCGGTCACTCTTTTTCAATGGAAATAGCTACAAACTCCCTAACGTGACCGTATGTGACCTACAGTGGCGCGATCTTTAGTGACAAACACCAAAAAAAACACATGTGACCATATGTATATCGTCACACATTTTTGGAGTGACCAATACCAGTTTTTGTACCAGTGTTGGTGAGGGTGCATCTTGAAGGAGGTTATTAAAATCAGAGCTAAAGGTTTAGAGAGAAGCTAGGAGGTTGGCCTAGACTATAAACTTAGTAACCTTCAATATAGTTTGCATTTTAGGATCATATTGTTTAAAAGTTGTACATACCTAGATATACTTACATATATGTGAAAGTTTTCATTTGTACTATATTTTGTCTACTACACCCTGTAAAATATATTATGTAGTTTAAAAAGAAAAACCAATATATATATATATATATATATATATATATATGTATATATATTAGTTTTCACCATTATTTAAGTACCTAATATGAATTGCACCTTTTGGTATTATTTATGTGTTTTTGTTTTCTTGCTCACTTATGAGTACGATCTCGACTTATGAGTGATTCGACATCGAGAGATGTAGAATGGGAGCAAAATTGAGGAGGAGCGTCTCGGGGAACCGAAGGAGGGATGGATGTTAGGAGAATCGAAGAAGAGGTCGACCCGGATTTCCTCTTGGATGCTCATAGTAGGACTGGTCCCGCGGAGCCGGGTAAATTTTGTAAAAGCAAGGTCAAACCCAAGTGAGGTCCAACATAAGTTCATTTCGTCTGTTATCGCTACACGTCGCATTCGTCGATGAATTCACTTGGATTTTTCTGTATTTAAGGCTTGGAATCTTCGTCCTTCTTTCTATCATTTTAGGATTTTATCCTTATGTATGTAAGTGGTATTTCGATGAAACAACTTGTTAGGATTGTGTGAGATTTGCTATGTGGTACGTTTTCATAATTGTGTGTTATCGTCGAGATGTGTAGTTTTGGGAGTAAGTATACATGTGCAAAAGATGCAATTATAATTATGGTGGCCAACATAATTATAAAGGCATCACACACGTGGACTTGTGATCTTGATTACATTGATCGATGTTGTGTGTTATGTTGGGATGTATTTTGGATAGTTGAGTGGATAGTAAGACTTCCTTACTATCTATTGTTTGCGGATATCATGGATATCGGTTGGTATTGTCGTTGCGATTCATAAGTTGGTTTGATAGCTCGTGTCCGTCGAGATACCTAACTCTCGTGTTAGTATTCCTTGTTGGTATTATGATAGAACTGGTGTTCTATGTCCTCCGTTCAACGTTTCGATTTGCTTCTTTTGTCAAGAGTAATGGTACTCTTTGATTTCTGTTCTTTGATCGTTATTATGGGTGAGTCTCTACGATTTAGTTGGTTCGTGATGTTTCTTCTTGAGTTTCGTTGGTACGTGTTTGTTTTCAAATGATATTTTGGTGTTGAAGTTCTTAAGGTGTTTGAAGTCCCTTTTCGAGATAATAGTGTCTTTTGTTTTGAGTCACGCGTTTCTGTTAGTAACACACTATGGAAAACCTTTTTGAAATAATAATAATGTTGAAGTGATTTTTGTATTTAATGATATATTTGTTAAGTGTCGAAAACTTTGTTTTAAATTGAATTATACAAATAATATGCAACACATTTCTTTTATAGCCATCTCTTGAATTTTTATGAAGACTATATTTAAAATAAGTTTATGAAAATTTCATTTAAAATTATTTTTTTAAAATGATTTACATTATTAACTAATATGATTCTACTGTTTTAAAAATGACTGATATAAAGTTATGGAAGATAATTCTCGCGGGTGAAAAATCGATTTTTGTACAAGGTTCGTATTCTTTTATTTATAGGTCGTGATACGTGGTGTTATTCAATAGGTGTCTCTTGCGTCGATGGTATGTTTGTTGTGTCGATGGCTTGTTTTTATAAGTCAGCACTATAATCTAAGCAAATTATATAGCGAGCAATGTTCTTAGCCGCAGCGAAATTACTTATAATCTCTTAGCCTTATGTATTATGTAGATAACTTAATCTTTTAACTATTAATGAATTTCATATGAATACATTTTATTTCTTATATAACATAGAGAATTTAACTGAACCCTTTGCCTCTGATACAAAGAAAAAAAATTCATGTAGGTATGTACCTGTATTTGTACAATTGTTGAGAAATGCTTAATAGATAAACTTGGTGCAATCCTGGAAAGGGTTTGCCACAGTTGCCTCTCTTTTCTTTAATCCGTTTAAGAGATTGAAACTGCCTATGAAAAATTAAAAAACATGAACCATCATTAGATGCTGGTCCAACATATAGTCTGTTGATTTTTTTAACAATTAATATGTAGAAGATCATTACAGAATTTTTTTATTGCAAATGGTCAAAATGCTTATGTATTAACAAACATGATATAAATGATTGTGGTGATTTTTTTAACAAACATGATAAATTAAGAAAAATATAAACATAAAAAAGTTACCTTGAATCAATTGGGGCGATTTTGTTTGTGATAACCTTAGTTTTCTCTGGCCATTTTTTTTTTCATTTTGTGGATCTGAATGTGTTGTTAGGGTTTTTCATTCAATTTTTTAGGTATCATGCACTACAACAAAATAGTTGATTATTCACACTTATTTAAGCATATGTTCACACATTAAAGTGTGTAGAATCTAAAAGTTCACACTTAACTTGTGTGTGAACAATATTGATGTAGCAAATAATTTCACACACTTAGATTTGAAGATTTATAAAATGGGCAAGTTTCAATTATCTAGATTCGAATATTCTGGTAACCAATGATGTTATTCCTATCCAAAAAATCCTACTGCACCTTCAGCGCCTGTTCCACTAAAAAAACACCTAAATCATAATGCAGAACCAAATAGCAGTTCCTAACCTAACGGAAACAACATCCTACCATCCTTCTTATTTACGTTCAAAATAAACAATCTCACAATCTAACAAAAACTAGTCCAGTATAATTCTCTAATAGACATTTCATCGAACACGTTACGTGCAGAACCTAATTTGACTTCAAGTAGTGGCAACACATAACACCTAATTCGCATCTATAGAACTATAGTACCACAAATCTCCATAAATAACATCTAATTCACAGTTTCGTTTAATAATACATCCATCTGATAACCGCAATAACCGCAACATGAACACTAAAAATGAATGAATGTTCGGTAAGTATATACCAGACAGTGACGATCTGATGCATTACTGCACAAGATGTACGGATCTCCGATTCAATTGAGCTCACGATTAACAATCAAAAACCGAATCAACTGATTAGTCGAAGTTGCAAAATCAAAGCGGAAGGTTTATAGCAGGTTAGGGTTTGTGTTTACGAAACAATTTGATGATAGGCATTTTATCGATTCAAGCAAATTGATGATAGGTTTTGATGGAATGAAAATCGAAAAAAAGTTATGGTTTCTTTATGGGAGATGATTTGCACACTCACCAAATTGATTTGCACACTCAAATTATGTGTATCTTGACATTTATGCCCCTACATCACTTAATAAAGTGTGCAAATGTTAGGGGTATAATAGGCATAACACACATAATTTGAGTGTGCCAATCAATTTGGTGAGTGTGCAAATCATCTCCCTTTGTTTATGGATCAATCTGAGCAAGTACGTGAACGGATTAGGTGTGACAGAGTGTGTATACTGTAATTTATTTTGTTTGTAATTTTTTCAATTAAAACCTCATGCTTTAGATATGTGTGAAGTTAATCCATCTAAATTAGTGAAAATATATTTGTTCACATTTTATAGCGTAAACACTTGCTTTACATTTAAAAGTGCCGAGTATTTTTATACTTCTTTCACATTAAAAAGTGTGAAGACACAATAATCAAATTACTTCACATATTAAAGTGTGAGATTTTGTTTTCGCCATTAAAAGTGCGAAGTTTTTTATGACGCTCGATGTTTATCACACTTATAAGTGTGAATAGTTTTTGCACATTTATAAGTGTGAATATTTTGAAAAAAATGTTCACACATCATAAAGCGCGAAGAAAAAATGTGAAAAAGTGACAAATTTGTTGTAGTGATGATTCATTCAATTTATTTGTGCGGGTAATGACAACTGGTTTAATTATTGGTAAATTTGTTAGAGAAGGTTTTATGATTCATTGGTTGGTTAGGGATTGGGATTTTGTATTTAGGGTTTCAATTAGTTTTTTTATGAATCAACAAAATGATTTGGGGATTTTTTAGGGATACGTTTTTTGATATCTGATGAGAGGAAAAGGGGCATTTTTTATTTGTAGGGATACTGAATAATGAGATGATTTTGGTATAGTTATTGCCGCCAAAAAATTCTCATCCTACGTGGCAAGAGGAATGAATTATGTATAAGTGTATAACAGTCCAACACTTCTACAAATTCTGAATTGAATTATACAATTACAGTCCTTATACTTTTACTCATATCCAAAGTCTAACAACTTAACAGGTTATTAAAAATGTATGAGCAAAATATATCTAAACCATAGGGATCTTTGTTATGTAAATTTTTGTTTTCTTAGCTATAAATATTTTTCTATGATAACCTCTAATAATGGTATCCAATTCCAAAAATTAGTTGCAAATTGAGGAAAATATGAATACAACCTATGTTAAATTAGTATCGAACGAGTATTATAATTAACGCATATGAAATGTACTTCAAATATATGGTAGATGAATGTACAAAATGACACATCATCCAAATTGCACAGACATGAAGTTTTAGCAAATTACTTTATTTTGGCAATTGTGATTTTATTGTGATTTATTTTTTTTCTTTTTTGCATTTGCGAAATTGTGATGGCTATGCTTATGTTAAGAGCATTTATAGTGATTTATAATAATTATTTGCTCATTATTTCCGAAATTTAGGTGTGAAAGGGGTGTAGAGTCGTTTAGGGATGGAAGTTCAAAATAGAGAGTAATCACACCGGTTGTATCTTAAAAAACAGTGTCTATAACATAAATACAAAGAGACATGTTGTTACTTACACACCGATGTCTTTAATTGTGTTAAAAGACTGTTTTTCACCCGCATAACTAGTTTTTATGCATTTTGTATTATAAAAACCTATTTTTTTAACAAAACCAATCCCAGTTCGTTCCATTCCCCTTAGTTTTTGATCATAGGAATAGGGTTTTACATAAACGGTCTCTATTTGGGGGTGTTTATAGCCTTTTGTGTAGTAGTGTCATAACAATGTTAAGAAGATCATCATACAAAGATTGTTGTTTGTATTCACATTCATGTTTTACGTATTGATCGTAATATGTCTTCTTTATCTCCGCGACTTAAAAATATTTCTATTAACCCGACTAAAACAACATACCACTTTTGATGCTTGGGTCAAATCATAATAACATTTAAGTAGTTAACAAAATGAAAACGTGGTCGATAATAATATAATGAATCACTGTCAAGTAATGATAAGTCGGGTTTTCAGATATTTAGTTTATTCATTGACACAAGAACCATACACATAATGATATTAAGTCGATCAGTTAGTCAGTGTCTTAATTTTATGCTATGCGATAGAGTACGTTCGAAAACGAAAATATTTATAGAAACATGCTTGTGCTTGGCTCTGTACGTAAACGCATCAAAAAAGAGAAGAATAAGAGAAATGATTTTATGAATCAAATAAGATCTTGCTCTGTTGAACACATGACTAGTTACTCTTTAAATGAATATGGTTTTATGCAAATGCATTCAGAATTTACTCTTCCAACGCATGACTAGTTTTGTTATTATAATTTACTAATTTTCAAATTTAGCCCTTGTGTTTTACATATGTTACCACATTCGACCTCATCATATAAAAATATTTTCAATACTAGTCCTAAACATAATATTGTTTTTAATCTTATTATTATGTATCAAAGATAAAGTCATTTAAAGTTATTTTACAAAATCACTTTAGTCAACCCAATAATATCATGGTCATTTTTTAAGTAATTATAAACTGTTATACTTCGTAGTCGATAATTAGTCTTTAATAAACGAATTTATTTACAAATCCCTATGACCGTGAGGTGTAAACTATAACAATGCTAGTAATGCTATTTTAAGAGATTAACCAACGAGGTCGGAGTTTAAAAGACATGACATCGTCATAAGGCGTAACACATTCAATGTATATATATATTAAAAGACGTTATCATAATTGATCATTTTATAACTTATGTATAACTATTATAATAGGTAATCTTGTTTAATAATAAAAATTATTAAATCTCTAATTTCATAAGGTGTAACTTACACCTTCTTTATATTTGTAGATTAATTGCTCGAACATTTGTGCGCATTGTCTCTTCTGCTTTCAAGGTGAGTTTTCGTGGCCGCATTTTAATTGTTCTATTGGGGAAAAATAATACTCAAAGTTGTTTTCAAATTCTTTTGTTGTGCTACTTATTTGATTTTCATTGGACAATGGTTGTGCTTATAATTGTGTTAGATGCATTAGTGCTTATTACTATGTAGTGATTACTGTGTGGTTTATACTATGTGCT
>BQNB010212981.1:0-10093 GCA_026074375.1 Tanacetum coccineum
CTATTTTTTACAAAAAATACACAAAATAGTTTTATTAATAAAATAATGTTTTATTTAAAAACATAAAATTTGAATTCAGTTTTCCCCCCAAAACAAAAAACAACATACCCGGAAGACAAAAAAGGGAGCGTCAGTCTAGTGGCGGCCCCCAGATATATCTGGGACCATCAGGACCGCCACCAGATGCCGTTGGGATTTCCTGGCTATAAATATTACACTATTCTCAGCAGAAAAACACACCTCTTTGCACGAATTTTTTAGTTACCTTTCTCTCTCTAAAAACCTTCTTTCTCTCACTAAATCTCTTGATCACTAACATAGTTTAATCTTGTTTCAAGTGATCAAATCTCATCTTCTACCTTCTTCCTTCTTCCTTCTTCCTTCTTCTATCAAGTGCAAGAGAAGAACACTCGTATTCGCCAAGAAACGAAGTGTTATAGATTAGTGATTTCTCATCTCTTCTTCTAAGATCTAAATCTCTATTTTGATTATCTTGTGTGATTGTGTGAATCGGATAGTGTGTAAATCCGATATTATAAATCTTGTGACTGGGTAGTGTTTGTAAAGTGGTAGATTGGTTCTAGCTAAGATTAGGACTCGACATTTAGCTTAGTGTCAGAAAATAACGTAAGCGACGTGTAAACGGTTGTCTCAGCCTGAAGGGAGCTTGTTGACATAGTGAAATCTCGAGTCGGATACTCGGGGAGTGGTGTAGGGCGAAGAAGAGCTTCGTAGCCGTACCACTATAAATCTTGATGTCTTGGTTTGATCGTTCTTTCCCTTATCTCTTTATATCGTTTGTGTTTCTCATATATTATTTGTGTAGTTATTACAAGTAGATAGTTATCTCGATTGGTTCATATTGTTGATTGATTAAGCATATAATCGAATCTAACAGAATATATACTCGAATCTAACAATTTTTGAAGTATAATTTTAAAACAAAAATTAACCTGTAAACTATTCAACCCCCTTCTACTTTCCATAATTGGTATCAGAAGTCGAGGTCACTCAAAATTTTTAAAATATACTGTATTTTAAAGCTTGGATCGATTTATGAATTCTAACAAATATCTAGAAGGGTAATCCATGCAAAGACCACCACTCTTTGAAAGTGATAGTTTTATTTATTGAAAAAATAGATTCGAAACATATGTTAAAAAATCAAAAGATCTTGATCTTTGGCATGTTATTACTAACGGTGATTTTCAACCTATTGAACAGAATCTAGAAACCAAACTAGATGAGGTTATTCCTTTCAAAAAACAAAGTGATGAATAGAATCCTTTCGGCCTATATACTACATCATCACGAGCGCATTAAGAATGGTTTATATCAAATATGCATACATATGAATTCCTCCCAACCCGGTCGGTCAACATAAGGAAGGGTCTTAAACATTATTCTACTTGGGTTATTTATAGATTTACTAATCAATTCTCACAAGATTAGCACCGAATTGTTATAGACAGACAATGCAAAATTCATCAAGACAATAGAGCCTTTCGACCTATATCTATTGCAATGATAAATCAAAAGATAAATAATGATCCAAGTAAAACAATATCGAATTCATAAGCATTCATATTCACAAGTTATGCACATATCGTCCAAGTAACAATACACAATCATATCATGACCAAACCAATAACCAACATAACAAACATAAATAAACTCAGCAACATATCAATATTATTAGTAAAGAAATGTACCAAATCCGTTTATGCGAGTAATTCGACTATAAAGTACCAAAACCAATATTCCAACCAAAACAATCACTAATCCAACAATCCAAGTATCCATGATCAACCAACAACCTATGCTACTGAATTAACCCGAGGATATGTCACGTCTCTTCAGGGAATCCGCAATGTGTCACCAAATGGAGTGTTTAGCAACGAGGTTTATGGTAGTGACTCGAAAGGATTTGGTGTGAAACCTTCGAGTAATGAGTTTAGATTATGTAATAGTGATGAATGGAGGTCTGGAAATCATGGTGGTACAGTAAGAATTCATGGCTAAGGTGGTAGTATCATGGCTGTAAGTGATGGATTAAAGGGGTGTTTGGATCATTAGATCCTAAGATCTTCACCACTCCTTCCTCCTCTCCCAATTGAGATAGAGTTTGTATGTGTGAGATATGAAATGGGACAGCCAAAGGAGGCTATTTATAGGCTGTTCGAGGGCCAAAACCTTGGCACATTTGAATTTGCGCGCCGCACATTTTAAGGCGGTGGAAAGGAAAATTTAATGCTAAGGATAATTTAATTCTGGTGAAAAGTGCGCCACACTTTGTACAAGTGCGGCATACTTAGGGCATTTCCAGCACTTGGCCTTTTTCAACGTTGTAGATAATTGAATTTTCTTTCCGTAGCCGCCTGAATCGCATCAAACGGAGTCTGTATGACCGGGTTATGACCAAAATAGTAAACAGGTGTCAGGAAGCTTTGAGTTTGAGTTTACTTCTTCGTTTAAGCTTCAAATATTCGTGTATTCTTCTGTTTTCTTTGAAGACACATCATATGAACCTACAATAGCAAATATACTCGATTAAGTATCAAAAGTTCTTATAATTTACCCATAGATAGATGTTTAATTGCACTGATTAACGCATTTTAGTAAATATGTCTTAGTTTGAGCGTTATCAAATATCTAGGATTCATTGATTTGCAATCGTATCATGGTTTTATATAACTAACTGTAAGAAAGCTTTATATGGTCTCTAAACAAGCAACCTAATCTTAGATATGATAGATAAATTAAAAACTTTTCGTATTTAAACACAAGAGTACCAAAATAGGTAATCAACTGGTAGCAGATAACACATTCTTTACTAAGTAAGAAAGTTCAATATCATCATCGTTCAAAAGATATGTACGACGTCATTATATTCGGTTGAATGTCAAAAATGTGGTGACTGAATTGCTAATAATCAGGCTATGACGAGGTCGAGTTGACGCATGAGGGTGTGACTTAACTTTTCCTTGGCATTACAAAATAAAACTAATGAATGACGGTATCTTCTTTAATCAATTACTCTAAATATATTATTGAAATGCATTAAGATATTTAGCTTAAGAGATTATAAATCCAACTGAAAACCCTCATGTCTCGGATACTAAAACCTCATTGGAAAGATAAAGAGTGTGCGATCTAGTAGATAGTACCAAGTATCGAGGCATGATAGGTAGTTTACTCTACCTAACGGCAAGTAGGCCGATATCATGTTTATTGTTCTGCCTCTTGGTGCTACGCTTTCAAGACGGAATCCATTCCTCATCATCTTGAGTGGTTAAGCGGTTCTTCTGGATACATTAATGGAACTAGCACTAGGATTTGGGATCACTTAAGGGGTCTAGCATTGAGTAACCGTTGTAGTAAGAGTATATGCCGTCTATGATCTTGCGGCAGGGGAGATTATGTGGCAGATAGCGCTCTTTGTGGTATTGGTCGTTCGTATGGTGTTGTTTAACATCTGTGGTTTCACGAAGACAACAAACCGCTCGGGCTCAGTTCCACTACCGTAGCCGATTACGTAGAGTCGGAAGGCATGTCAATATAGTACTAGGGATCATAACAAGCTCTAATCGACTTACGTCTATACGATGATGACGTCATTATCCTATCATGTGCGACAATAAAGGTTGTGATTGACTTAGAAAAAAAACGGGTGAACACTCTCAGAACTCTACACATCGAAATTCGTCACCACTTTCTTCGTGATAATGTCCAGAAAGGACATATCTCTATTGAAAAAGTGTTGTCCGTCGACAAATCGCCGACATTCTTACTAAACCCCTTAAACGTGAATCGTTTAACTATCTACGTCTTGGTTTAGGAATGATAAAACACATTCCATAAATCATTCTCCTTTTCTTCTGTCTCGACTCTAGTCCGTGTTCTACTTTGTGTCGTGACAACTTAATTACTTCATCCGAAGTACTTTAAGCATTTTTAATTTACAAAATGCAAATTAAAATGTCACTCCTTTCATAAAAAAATGTCAAAATTCGAGTCAAAAACCATCTGCTGATGGCGGCCCCCACATCTAGGGCGGCCCCCTAATTTATTCAGACGGCCCCCAGAGTGATATGGGGCCGCCACCAGAGAACACTTATGTCTGTCACACTTATTTGTTGAACACAAAAACAAACACCCCCTTCTTCTAAAACCTGTAGCGACGAAACAACCCAAAAACCTACCAAACCTTAAAATCAACCACTAAAACACAAATTGATATCAAATCAGCACCAATAATCAATCCTAACATTATAAAGATCATCAATTTTCTTTCTAATTTGTGTCTAGGGTTCATGTTGAACAAATAATCAAAATTAGGGATTTTCATTTTTCTTTTGTTTGTGTGCAATTAGGACTATAATAACATAATGTATAACTAATATGCTTCCCATAGACATAGGATTTACATAATTAAATGTTGTTGTCAAAGTTTTTCATTCGCACAAAAACCTTAATTTTCTTTCAAAATCACTCACGTTAGGAACACCATAAAATTGTTTTAATGCATTGTTAATATGTCCTAAAAATATTTTTGCATACATGCATAATGATCTCATGAACAAAATTCGAAGTACATAATTCATATCTATTTTTTGACATGTTTGGATGAGCAAAATTGAATTAAGGAGCGTTTGGGTTAACTCATAGGTTTTGTTTTAGAGTCAAGTTGTCACACCCCGCCTAGGCGGAAACACGAGGCGTAACATCATGGATATCATCACAACACAATGGTGTCAACAATAGAGAGAACTAAATGAAATAGATAAACAAATGAGACACAATGTATCATGACAATATCTAACACAAGATAAAGGAGTCTTGCATTACGATAGCAAAGTCATACCACAAGGAAACATACTCCAAAAGTCTAAACAATCAAATAACAACCAAGTATCAAACAATTCAAATGACATAAATAAAATCTCTAGGAGAATGACTCCGCATGCAAGCCTACGGTCTCACTAGCCACTCTTCCTAACTTCAACATCCTCAAGATGGTTACCTGAAAATGATGCTTAAAACGTCAACACAAAGGTTGGTGAGAGTCATAGGTTTAAGACACGAAAATCAAAGCTTATAAACAATTACTGTGATTAATGCAAACATGGCAGGACAATTACTGTACTATCATACAAGCTAACATGCAAATGTAACCATAACGAGCATGGGAACGGAACGTGTCCCTCGATCCAAATCCATTAAAACTGTCACTTCACATGGGTAGGAATGTTACTCTCGATCCTTATATCACAACAAATGGGTAGGAACGTTACCCCCGATCCAAATACACATAAGCATTTAGCACGTAACATACAATAGCCAAGTAAAGTCCATACACTTTCAAAATAAAGACACATAATCACAGTAATTAGAACATTTCAAATCCATTTGCATCATTTCCATCCCAATTTAAAAGCGATGTGAAAAGAGGGACTATGAAACTCACCTGATGCTCAAGCAGCTTCCAAATATCTTACACAAAGCTACACAATAGAATATAAACGTGTTACACGGGACTAAGCCAAATGCTTAAGCCCATGTAACAATCATATGATGGATGTATAAGGTATTTAATTAACCCCATGGGTCACCCCGACACCATGCCCAACTTTAACCACTTCATTTACTCATAATTCTAATGATCTATATTTTATCCGAAAACGTAGAATTTTAGTGTCACTTTACCAACTTAAAAACCATACTTGCTGACCTTAATAAATTATACCAAAAATTACCTAAGTTCATTTATGAGTTTACTAACTACATTGTGATTCCCAATTACTAATTACTTGTGCAACTATCCCAAATAAAATCCAACTTCAAAACTGTCCCAATTCGGATCTGATTACACACTAAAATGTATGGCCCTAAATACCATACTTAGACAAATAATTAGAAGCTCTCCTTATATACATATAGAACTTAATCCCTGTAGATTGGCTAATCTTAATTCCACTTTTAAGTTGGGGTTTTACCCTCCTAAACATGACCTAATTATGACCCGTATTTACTGTTTTGACAACTTTTCTTGCAACGACCATTAGACTAACTTCCCGAACTCAAAATTGTTCGAGGCTGGACTTTTTGAAAAGTAGACTCTCTGAACTACAATTCAGGCACTAGAAACACCTCAAAACACATTACCATCATTGAGATATCATCAGTTGAACACAGCCCTAAAATATGCCAAACCCTAATTTACAAATTAACACGATCTAAGCCTAACCGTTTATACCAATATGATTCTAATCAAGCCCTAAACGCACTAGTATGATTATAACATCATTAATTACAGAAATTTTAAACCCTAATGATCCATCATATTATTTGTTACATGATTTAAAAAGAATAACAAGAAGGGAGTTTAATGTTCATACCTAAAACCTTGCTAGATCCTTCACAATTCACCACCTAGTTCTTGATCCAAAGCAAATTTTTATCTTCTTAGGGTTTTGGGGAGGAAATCGTACGGCACCAAGGAAGAGGGGAAAAAGAATGGGCCAATTTGAGTTTGGGGTTTTCTCGATATACTAAACAAGTCCTAGTCTAGCCCAAATTGATTAAAAAATACTTTTTTTTCTTCTTTTCTTTTAAAACCGGACGCCCCCCCTCCCCTTTTTATTATATATATTTATTTTATTTTTTTATTTATTATTTATACTTATATTTACCTTACCTTAATTTTCTACAAAAACCTATGCAAATTTGGTAAACCTTTTACATGAAAAACTAAATACTAACTTTCTATTTATAATTTTCATTTCACATCTCACTTTCTATTTATGGAAAGTTTACTGCAAACTTCCATATTTCACTCACATGCTTCCTTTCCAATAACTTACACTTCTTATAAATGCTCAACTCTTAAAAACCAAGAATTGACGTAGTAATGCATGCAACACGTCTTTCATTTCCATTATCACCACACGTAAACAAATGGAATACTTAACACCAAACTCATATGCACACAAAATAAGATAATCATTTACCTCTAAAATGACATCATGCACATATGTAAACCACTTCAACATACATATAGAACACATAGCACCCAAGAAACATACAAAATAGACACTTAGCCATTTCTAAAGGTATAAGTTAACCTGCTCAAATCACGGTTGTCACACAAGTTAACCGTTACTCCACATTTGTTGTAATTAAGCACACACTAGGCACAAATTCTTGTTAACATTATGAGTTCATATTAATAAAACATGGAATTATTCTTATTTTAGGTGACAATGCCTCGCATCACCAGATTAGATCACCAAAACACTCGTAACTACATTCCAATCATATCTAATGAATTTGATCAACCACTTCAAAATACACTTAAACTTCTTGAAAAACGATACTTTCATGAGGGTCGGGTTGTAAGTCAAAACTTTGAAAATATAAACTACATCAATGCCAAGTTTGAGTCTATCGGGTTCGAGTGTCTTTTGAAAATAAATGAGAAAATCGTTCCCCATTTTGTTCTTGAGTTCTATAATCAACTTGAGTTTAACTATAACTCTGAAGGTCACTTCGTTGTTCATTTCGTCATTCAAAATAAATCATTTTCCTTCACACTCGAAGAATTCAGTCATATTTTAGGGACTCCTTCTAAAGGTCACTGCTCATACTCTGACAAGTGGTCACTTGACTACTTGGAGATTATCACTCCCACAAAAGGTCATTATCAAAGCACTCCTCCTTCCCTAAGTGTCATTAAAACTCTCATTCAAACTCCTCGACAAGGTCAAATAACTCGTGTTCGTAACAAGAAAATTATTAATGTTGATGACAATGAAATTTTAAATCGTGAAATTCAACATCATATGAGTTCTTGGGTCGAGATCATTCATGAAAATGTATTTTGTCTAGGAGGTCATCGTGATCATGTTTTGACATGTCTATGTCATATGCTTTATCGCATTGAAACCTCCACAAAGTACAATCTAGCATTTTTCATTCTGAAAGCATTTGAAATACACCTAAGGCAAATCTACCTTACAGAATGCTATTGACTAGATTGTTCACTCATATCGTGTCTAATTTTCTTGAGTTGTCAAATGATCGCTACATCTTATGTGATCGTGTCATGCATCCTTTCGCTCCTCATTATGAGTGAAAAACGCGATCGGATCATGGCACGAAAAGATGCCGCTCTTCCAATCCTAGCTCATCTTCCAACGTCCTTGATCATCCATCATCATCTCATCATATCGATGAAAATGATGATGTAAATGATGAAGAATCTTTTCACTCTAACACTCCCTTACCATCTCAACTCATCAATTTTTGTCAAATATTGTTCCTAGAGTCTTTGAAAATCTACTTCATGAAAATCAAACAATGCACACTTACCAAACTGAAATTCTAATCCATCAAAGCCCATATCAAGATGAGCACCGAAAAGGGTTAAGGTCAATCGAAAAAGCTCTAAAGAACGCAATAAGGGGTAGCAAGAAGTGAAGAAACTTGAAGGATTATTAGATAATTATTACTGCTATCTTTTATATCACTAAGTACTTTATATTTTGATACTTGTTTTCATGGATTTATTATTACTAGGATTTATGCACGTAGGTAGACAATGCAATTTGACATGGGTAACCTTTCAATTTTATTATCTATCACTTATTAGACTATATGAAATTGACATGCATATTTAAATACTATACGTCTGCCTAATTGCTCCTTAAATTCTACCTTGCCTTAAACTAGTTCTATTATATCTAGTTGCCCAAGTTAGAATTAGTTGATTCTTGAGTATTAGGAGTTGCTGCCTTCTTTTGTCACAAACCAGTCTTTTTCTGAACTAAAAGGACAAAGTTGAGAAAACTGGTTTTGTTAAATCCCAGAAAACGACCCCCAAAACGCGACGGCGGCCCCATAATATATCTGGGACCGCCAACAGGAAGGAACAAAATTTCTAGTCTTCTCTTTTTTTCTACAACTTTAACCTTCCTACCTATAGCTTCAAGCTGGCATTTCTCTGTTTAGACAAACCATCTTTTGTACCTTTTTTACTTAATGCCATGCTTTTCCATCTTTCCTCATCTTTTCCATTATTTAAACCACAACATATCCTTTATACTTCATCATCCTCTCCACTTCTTTTCTTTTTCTTCTTATCTTATTCAAACCCTCCTCCAAACTTCTCAAAGAAACCTAGAATTTTAGTGAGACAAGTTTGGAGGCGCACTACACCTATACCAAAATCTCCTCCTCCCTCTCAAAATGATTCTCCTTTACCTTCACCACCTACCAACAATCCAAATAGGGAACAAATGATAAATCAACTCCACTAAATTTCTCAACTTCTTGAAACAAATCTCCATCATGCAACTAATGCCTACTCTCAAGTTCCACCCTCTCCATGTTCTCCATCACCACCTTTATTCCATCTCGCTAATCTTGACCAAGTTAACTTTCATTCGGGGTTTTGTCATTGTTGTATGTACACCTGAAATCAATTTCAATCAATAAGGAATAAGCTTAATTTCATTCAATTTCTTCTCACTCACCCCATTCCTCAAGATCGCACACAACCAAACCGTGCTTCACCTACCTCCCCTTTCTCACCCTACAATGATTAAACATTCTCATATGTTTAATTTATCTAAATAATCTACAACCCATTTTTTGGTTATGGCATCTTCTAGACATCAAGAATCAACTAGTCTAGCTTTAGGTTTGAAAGTCTTTATATGACATGCTTAGTAAATTTATCTTGTAGTATTCATACTGTATAAGTATGAATTTGTCTTGTCATTTCTTAGTATTATTAGAAATTTATGCCTTATTGTATGAATTTGCTATTTATGAATGAATTTATCTTATTAAGTATTTGTCTTTCTACTTGTAAGAAGTGTTTTCTTGCACTTGTATTTCTAACTTGGGTTTGTATCAAAATCTCATAAGCTCGATCCCTTGGTGCCCCAAACGAGGGGGAGTCTACATCAAGGGGGAGAAATGGATTAAAACTCATTAATAACATGAAAATTTTATTTTTATGCAAAATGAGTTTATATTTTGTCATCATCAAAAAAGGGAAGATTGTTAATACAAATAATGCCTAAAAACT
>BQNB010212983.1:0-10093 GCA_026074375.1 Tanacetum coccineum
AAAAATTTAGAGGCGCTGCTTGAAGCTGAGGCTGATATGAAGAAAGTCGCGGAGGCCAAAAATGCGGAACTCTCAAAGGAATTGGATAGCCTCCGCATCCAGCTCTCTGATCTTCAAGTGAGCAATAAGCAGTTGACCCAGCAAGTGTCTACTCTCCAGGGTCAAGTCATGGGAGAAGAAAAAATAAAAGCTGCTTTCGAAGAGTTCAAGAAGTATGAGGACGACCGGGTGACCTTACGATGTGCGAAAATGGATGCAAGGCTGGACGCACTTAGCATAGATTTTGATGAGGAGCTGTACCCTCATATGCTGACGGCGATCGCAGGTCGCAGATGGGTGATCGGGCACGGCCTGCGCTTAGCCGTGATGAAATGTGCTGAGTCTAAGGAGCTGAGGCAGGTGTTTGCCAATGTAGTGTCCGCTGGGATTGCCAAAGGCATGAGTGAAGGGCTTAAGCATGCTGTAGAGCAGGGGAAGGCTAAGATGGACTTAGCGGCTATCGAGGCGTACGACCCAAAAGCTGATGATAAATTCACCACGGCCCTTCAAGCTCTAAAGGACTTGGAGTATCCTTTAGTTGATCATCTGGAGCGGTTGAAGGATGCCCCCATAGACTTAATTATGGCATCCCTACACTTGGAGAGCGATACCGAAGAGGATGCTCCACAATTCATCTGTGATCTTCGCCCAGTTCGTCCCAGCTCAAGATACATGTGTACCCGGAGGTACGTGACCCTAAAGACCCCTAGGCTTTTAAAGAGGAAATTTTGTTGGAAGACGCCATCGTGGCTAACATAAGCCGCGCAAAGAAGAAGAAGAAAAGCAGGGTGATATGCCGCACCCATGGGGTCGGTTCAGCCCATCATGCTAGATCTGATGGTGTTCCTGTGTCAGTGCCTACCGTAGTTCCTCAAGGCCTAAAAATCCTGTTGGTAGACGCTGCTACACAAACTGAGGTATCTGAAGATGAGGGATCTGCGAGGCTGCTTAGGTCCAAATCCTTACCTCCTATGTTTAATTTGGAGTGGTCATAGTACCGCCTGTGGTACTTAGATAATTTTTTTGGTTTGTAATATATACACGGATGTCCCTAATTAACTATGTACATGAACAATATTTATGATTTATCATAACGCACTTGTAGTGTCTTATATGCTCCATGGGAGTCTTTTCTTATATACCTAACGTCTTAAGTATACATAAAGGACACAGAGTCCGTAGCTGCTGGGTTTGCAACCCTCTTATGCGGCAAGCCAATTATGAGGATGCTTAGCCTATAATTATCCAGAGATAACGATAAATAATATGAATTAAAGACAAAAGAGAAATTCACTAAAAAGTTTAACTTTTCATATAAATGAGGCGGTGGGTTAGCTAGACCCAGCAAAGTTTTATTCATGTTCCTAAAAACAAAACAAAAAATATAGAATACATGGATTACTTTATTACGAGTCTTTATTGTAGTGCAAATTCATCCATGCATGAGTCGTGGCTCAGAGATAACACTTTTTGAGATTGGCGATGTTCCACGTCCTTGGGAGGACTGTCCCGTCCGTAGATCTTAGCTTGTATGCTCCATCTCCTAGTGATTCCATTACCTCGTAAGGTCCTTCCCACTTTGGACCAATCTTTCATCCATCTACGGCATGACTGGCGTCATTACTACGATAGACGAAGTCTCCTGGCCTGAAAGTAACACCTCTGACCCTTGCTTTGTAGTACTTTTTCATATTCAACTTGGCCTTAGCTTCACGGATTGTCGTACGCTCTCGTCTTTCTTCCAGGAGATCCAAGTTTAACCGTAGCTCTTCATCATTGTGCACGGCGTCTACTACGGCGGTGCGGTATGTTGGCATTCCGATTTCTGCAGGTATAACGGCTTCCGTCCCATAGGTCAGGGAGAATGGAGTGTCATCATTGCTTGATTTGATCATCGTACGATGGGACCAAAGGACATGTGGGAGTTCTTCCAACCAATTCTTGTTTCCTTCACCGAGGCGAGTCTTAATTCCTTCACCCAAGCTTTTATTTTCCCTCTTTACAAGTCTATTGGACTGCGGATGTTTGACCGAGGGGAAGTGCTGTATGATATTTAACTTTTCGCACCAATCTTTGAATGGGTCGCCACTGAACTGTTTGCCGTTGTCCAAGACTATCTCTCTGGGAGTCCAAAGTGGCATACTATGTTATCCCATACAAACTTCTTCACTTGAGTGCCGCTAATTGTCGCCACAGCCTTTGCTTCTATCCACTTTGTGAAATAATCCATAACGACTATCAAGAACTTGACCTTCCCTGGCCCTTCTGGGAAAGGACCCGTGATATCAATCCCCTATTTGTAGAATGGCCACAGAGCCGTGATAGGAGTCAGCGGCTGCTGGGGGTGTCTTGGCATGGGACGATGTACTTGGCAATCCTTACACTTGCGTGTCATATCCCGTGTATCTCGATGCATGGTTGGCCAATAATATCCAGACCGCATGGCCTTGGCCACCACGGATCGCGGCCCCACATGCATGTTGCACGATCCCTCACGAATCTCCCGGATTATGTAATCCGCTTGGAGTGGCCCGACGCACCTTAGCCATGGCTTCAAGAATGAGCGCCGGTAGAGAATCCCTTCCCATAATTCGTATTGTCTAGCCTTAATGCAGAGTTTGCTTTCCTTTTTATGATCGCCTGGAAGAGTTCCATCTTTTAAATATTCTAATATCGGCATCATCCATGTTGGTCCTTCTTCCTCTACCACGACCGTCACTTCTTTCTCTTGTATGGATTTTTCTTTAAGTATTTCGACCAGGAATTGTTTTGATACATGTGCAAAGCTGGTTGACGCGATTTTGCTCAGGGCATCTGCTTTCTTGTTTTTACTTCTTGGGACTTGGCTTATGGAAAAACTGTCAAAACCGCCAACCAAGCTTTTGGTCTTCTCGAGGTATTTGATCATATTGTATTCCTTTGCAATGTATGTCCCGAGAACTTGGTTTGCTACCAGTTTAGAGTCAACGCTCACTTGTACATTGCGTACGCCCATTTGTGCCGCTATCCGCAGCCCCGCTATCTGCGCGTCATATTCTGCCTCGTTATTGGAAGCGGCGAATTGGAATCTTAGCGCATAGGTGAATTCCGTCCCATCTGGACTCGTTAGTATCAGCCTATCGCCTGATCCATCAACGCATGACGAACCATCCGTGAACAGTGTCCACAGCTCTTGTGGAACCTCTTTCACTGATGTATTTGCTGGAACTTCATCGGGTTTTTCAACAAGGAAATCTGTTAGGATCTGGCCTTTCACAGATGTTCGTGGTCGGTATGTGATATTGTATTCTCCTAGCATAATGCTCCACTTTTGCAATCGCCCTGCTACATCGGGACGCGAGATGATTTGCTTAATGGGTTGGTCCGTGATAACTGCAACAAGATGGGCTTGGAAATATCTCCGTAGCCGTTTGGCAGCGCAGACCAGCGCCAGAATGAGCTTTTCCATCGGGGTATAGTTTAACTCAGCGCCTTGCAATGGCCGGCTTACGAAGTAGACTAGCGTCTGGATCGTCTCTCTCTCTGTCATCAAGACCGCACCAACTGCTCCGTGGGAGGCAGATAAGTACATTATTAGTTCCTCCTTTGTTCTTGGTGCTACCAACATGGGTAGCTCTGATATGTGCTGCTTTAGATGCTTAAAAGCTTGCTCCGCTTCTGAGGTCCAATGGAAGTCGCTTTTTTGGTGAATTTCTTTAAGGTTTTGAAGAGCGGCAAGGATTTTTCCGCTGACTTGGAGAGAAACCTGTTTAGGCCAGCCAACTTTCCATTGAGGCTCTGGACCTCCTTGATTGTTCGTGGGGATGGAAGTTGTAGCACAGCGTCTACCTTATCTGGGCACGGTTTTATTCCTTCCGGGACGATCATGTACCCCAGGAACATCCCTTCCTCTGCTCCAAACGTATAATTTTTTGGATTAAGCTTCATATTGATCTTTTGTAACGTACGAAACGTTTCTTCAATGTCCCTTAGTAGCTCTGTTTCTGTGTGACTCTTGATAACCAAGTCGTCAACATACACCTCTAGGTTCTGACCCACCTGTTTGTCAAATGCCTTGTCCACTAGTCGCTGGTACGTGGCCCCAGCGTTCTTGAGGCCGAATGGCATTTTAGTGTAGCAATATACCCCCTGAGGGGTATGGAAAGCCGTCTTTTCTTCATCCACTTCCGTCATCTGTATTTGATGGCAGCCTTTGTATGCGTCCAAAAAACACTTAAAAGGATAGCCGCATAAGGATTCGACCTTCCAATCAATCTCTGGGAGAGGATAACAATCCTGCGGACAGGCCTTGTTTAAGTCCGTGAAATTCACGCACATTCTCCAGCTACCGTTGTGTTTCTTTACCATGACCGGATTGGATAGCCAATCGTGGTATTAGACTTCGCGCATGATTCCGGCATCCACCAGTTTTTGTACCTCTTCTTGGATAGCTTTGGAGCGTTTCGAGGACTGACCCCTCTTTTTCTGCCGGACGGGCGGGTATCCATCACGGATGTTGAGTCGGTGCTCAGCTATTGACCTAGGCACCCCCGTCATGTCGGATGGCTGCCACGCGAATATATCCAAATTCGTTTTTAGGAGAGCGCATAATTCAGTCCGTCATTTAGCTGATAGTACCCCTCTAATAGCAATCTCTTGATCCAGAAAATCCAGATGTATGGCCACTTTAAAATTTTCGTGATGTTTTTCGGCCTTCTTTTCAGTGTCTTTTGGTGTTGCTGCAATGGCCGCGCACTCAGTTGGCGTCAGGATAGTACTACGGATTGTCACTATTCCGCCATTCATCGAGAATTCGATCATTCCGTGAGCCGTGGATGGTATCGCTTGGATCTCTCTTATCCCCGGCCGTCCAAATTGATACCATTGTACTTCGAGTATCAATTATATTTAAAGTTTGAGTGTCGTGACATTACTATTATCTTAAGTTTGAGATTAAGCATTAATATAATAAAAGTTATACTTAAAAATTTAAAAATTCGTTTTGAACCTCATGCTATCAATGTTTAGTTGTTTCTCAAGTCTTTATCTTTTATTATATTTTTTTTAACATGTCTTTTATTATTTGAAAAAAAAAATGTTGTCGGGTCAACCCGATAACCCGAAGCACCCAACCCGATAAGACCCGACCCGATAAGACCCGAACCCGATAACCCGATTACTTATCGGGTCGGGTTTCGGATCGAAACCCGATATGACCCGACCCGATATGACCCGATAACCCGATAACCCGACCCGATAACACCCCTACATATAGATGGCCGCGGCTTTGTCTTTGGCCGGGGCATCCTTCTTACCAGTCTTTTGTTGGTCTTTGTCCTGCCGGATTTCTTTGATCAAGTGCGAGAGCTTGCCTGCTCTCACCAGCTCTTCAATATGCTTTTTTAGTTGCACGCACTCATCAGTGCTGTGTCCTTTATCATTGTGGAATTCGCAGAACATGTTGCTGCTTCTCTTTTCTACCGGGGCCACCATAGGCGGTGGTGGTTTAAACTTTCCTGATTCAGCCGCGAAAATTTCTTTGGGCGTTCTTCTCAAGGGAGTAAACTTGCTGGACCCTCGCCCATCCTTTGGCTGACTTCGGAAGTCAGGTCTCAAAACAGAGATATGTCACTTGGATTGGTCTTGTGACTTCCAAGGTGTGTGAACTTTCTTCTTAGAAGCGACCGCAATTTCCCCTCGTATAAAAGCCGCGGTGGTTGTCATCATTTCCTCTAGTGTCTTTGGGACGTGCTCATTAAGACGTTTTATCAATTCAGGATTATTAACTCCATGCATGAATCTGGAGATTCGCATGCATTCAGGGGCTCCTCTTATGCGCCCAGATTCAATTTTGAAACATTCTATGAAATCTTCAATGGTCTCCCCATCCCTTTGTTTGATGTTGTGAATTTTTACTGGATCTTTCACGTACTTCTTTTGTTGCATGAAGTACGCTAAGAAAGCCGCTTTTAGATCCTTGTACCCATCTATGCTTTCTGGAGGTAGCTCATCGAACCAGACTCTCGCGGCCCCTATTAGGGTAGAGTTGAACATATGACACCATGTAGGCATTGCCCAACATTCTACTTGTGCCGCGGATTGGAAGATTTTCAAATGGTCTTCTGGGTCATTGGTTCCATCATAGGTTTTCACATTGTTAGGCATTCGTGTCTTCCGTGAACTTTGGAAGTTGTGGATTCAAGGTGTGAACGGATCTACATCCTCGCAAGTCTAGGGTATGTCCAGGTCTTCATTTGTAGTCCCGTTCCTTTTTCCCTTTGATTTCCAGCGTCCTCCATTGCTGGTACTGCTTGCTGATATGCGAGATGACGGGGACTCACTTGACCTCCTTTTCTTTATGCGGTGGGAGTAATCCTCGTTGTAGGAGCGATCTCTGTACTTAGTTTTTGTCCCGCGTGAGGATTGAGTATCTTTATACTATTCTTCGACGCCATGGAGGAGGTCTTTGACTCTGGAGCGGTTTCTACCTTGAGAATGGTCCCTAAAGCTTGCCCTGCTTGGCCCAGACTTGGTTGTGCTTGGGGAGTAAGTGTCGCTAAGCCGTTCGAATGCACTCTTCTTCCGGGGACTTAAATGATTTAACCCGCTTTTGTCGTCGTTCCTTCCCCAGCTATATGTCTTGGATTTCTCTAACGTGTGGCGGTGCCTTGCAGGCGGGCTGCCTTCACTTGAGCTCGGAGAGTAATCCTTTGCTTTTCGGGTTTTCTTGGAGCTTCCTTCGAAGTCCAATCTGGTCTGGACCTCTTTTCGCTTATCACGTCATATCCTATCCATGATGATGGGCAAGATGTCATCGTAATGTTCCTCACAGAAATTTAGGATGTTGGCCCTGGGCATGGCATGAGATAGGGTGTAGGGACACATCGATCCATTGTACACTGATTCGGCGCCTTTTCTTTGGCGCTAGTGTTCTTGACAGTGGCGATCACCGGGGTGGTGTCAGCCATTGCACTCATTGCTTCTGAGAGTAGTTCCTAGTGTTGGGTCCCACGGATGGCGCCAACTTGTTGATACAAAAGTTGGGTTGGATTGCGTTTGGCCCGAATAAGCGGTTATTCGGGTATGGAGCACCTTGCTCTTGTACCAAGTGAATTTGTTTGAGAACCCTGCACAAGGAAAAGCACCGTTAATCTTATCGTGGGAGCGGATCTCACGATTAGACTCCGGCGTGAGAGTAAGTGTATATTCTTTGGAGAGTAATCGAATGTGATTAGGGTTTTTGTGATACCTGTACCGATGAGAATCATCCTCCTTTTATAGGCCTCATACCCCGTAGGGTTTCCTTATCTTTCGGCCCAAGACGCGTCCGATATATTCGGGATATGGCCTTATCTTGACACATTCAAATAATGAGAGTATATCCCTTATTTTGGTAAATTATCTTTCCCTAAAATAGCTGATAAGGATATTAACACACGTTCTGAAAACCGTGTTCTGGCAGCCGCGGCCCAGACTGGTGTCCGTGACCGCTACCCGTTGGCCCAAATAACGATACCAACTACAAGCCCATGATCGTGTTAGTGGACCGGGTCGGTCCACACTATACGTCATCATTAATGAATGTATGATTGCAAGTTTTCTTTGTTAATTATTGAATGGGAGCTGATACTTACACGGAAGAGATTGATTGGTACACAGAAATGTCACGTTAAATGACTAATATACCCCTAATAGCTTTAACAAAATTTAATTTTTTATTTTCTCTCTCACCAATTCACGTGCGTTCACTTCCGTCTCCACCGCTACAAAATTACCAAAATCATCAGATCTTACATTCTGTAGAAGAATTTATCATTGCATACAATCCGTAAACACATACCAACAGTCAGTTTCATGGTATTTTTTGTTAAGGATATCTGTTAAGGGCTTGATTATGAAACCATTTACGTTATATTAAATGGGTTGATGCTGGTAACTAATGTGTTTTTCAAGAAGCTTATTTTGAATTTGTGGTTCAAAAGGGGGAGTTTCCCCTTTTTTCTTCAACACTAAAGTCTTGTATTATATAGCATTGTCCTTCCTGAAACAGTGGCTAAATGGAACATATCGTCCTTCTTAATAGCGACTTGTATCTTGGCAATAAATCATATTGATAAGTATATATGTTTATGAAACCTTATAAATCATAAATGTTATAGATCTGAATAGATTTTATGCTTTAACAACTTACATGTTCATCTTGTATGACCAAATCAATACTGTATAGTTCATGTTCTTTCCCCGCTGGGTGAGAGTGCCACATGGAAATGCACCTAACCTTAACCTTAATTTCATTCATCATAGGGTCCACATTGCTCAGCTTTGTGAATTGTTGTTCAGTGTTTGCCATAACATTTTTTATTTATTCTTCTTTTTGTAGAGATGCGAAATATATCAATCGAATCAAGTACTGTTAACTGTACTAATTATATTTTCTGGAATTTGACTTCTTGTTTAAAAATTGCAATTGTTTTTTTTATCATATGTTCTCGTCAAATAAAATTTCACTAGACATGGAATGAAGAGTTTCAAGATCGAAGACTTTGATGAATGAAGATTGTAAAGTTTTAAAGATGTAAAGACGTTGATTGGTTGATACTTGAATGGGTATGTCTTTTTGTAGATATTTTGGTAGGGTATTTTGTGTTCAATAGATGTTAGGGGTTTTGCATATATTTTGGCATACCGCCATGGGGGTCATGTGCTACGATTAGTTATTTCTAAGAAATTTTATGTATCTAGATGATGTATGTCTATTCTTTATGTTTAATCTTTTGGCATTTATAGTTGTATGTGTATGTATGGCTGTATGTGTATGGGGCGTATGGCTGATGTGGTTTCCAATTTCAAATACATAATTCGGTTTTAGGTTTTGACCCAAAACCGAACCGAACTAGAATTCGGTTCGGTTTTGGTTATAACGAAAAAACCCGAAGAACCCGAACCGAAAAAACCGAATAATCTGATAACCGATAACCGAACCGGTTAACACTCCTATGTGTGTATTTCTTTTTATATGTCTATTTGGGTGTCATATATGCCTTGGGGCAAGGAGGTACCATGTTCTTCTATCCATGTGTTTTGGTTTATGTTATGGTATCTGGCAAGCTATTATTTGTATGCGAGTTGCGACTCATGACATCAATAATTGGTGATCACTGATTCATTGTTGTGATAATATGAAATCGACTACATGTGGGATGGAATGTTATTTCTTTTCAGTTGGTAACTATTGTGTTCTATAGATATTTCAGCATGGTTTATCGATAATCACATAATTCCGACATATGCTCATGGTTAAAATAAAGAGATACACTGAGTGTAATACACATGTTTAATATTTTTGTCGGTAGAAAGATGAGTAAGAAAGTAAAAGGAAATATGTTATATGATAGTAACCAATTTTATGGGTGTTTTTAATTTGGTCATTTAAACTTTATATTAACTATAAAAGCCATTCAAATTTTAAATTTGTTTTATTCATGTGAAATTGGTTGTTTAAAGTGTTCGTCTATGGATCATCATGTTGTATATCAATAATAAACATCCACCTTTAAATTTAACTATTCTTAACTAACTTTATTTACAACCAAATCAATTTATGCAACTCGGAAAAAAATCACAAAATAATAACTAATTTTAAAATGTATTTTGTTAAAATTACTCTAACATAAAAATTACAAAATAATAAAAGACTATTAAAACTTTGAGTAGTTAAAGAAGAAATATTGGAAGCATAGCTGTTAAGATCTCGATCTAACTCTTAAGATCTTTTGATTTTACGATCCCATTGAGAGCAAAAATTAGTCGATCCTTTGGAGGATCTTAAAAGGCGTAGGATCTCAGGATCTTGATCTTACCATAGGATCAAAAGATCTAGATCCGCTTCGATCCTACTTCCCTTCAATTAACTAACCAATAAACTATAAATAAATAAATTTTATTAAAGTAAAACAATAAAGCAAGCGATAATTATTTTAAATTTTTTATAAAATGAAATTATATAGATTTTTAGATTAAAAAATCTAGTATCCTTGATCACCGATTAGATATTATAGTATTTTAAACCATTACA
>BQNB010212986.1:0-10092 GCA_026074375.1 Tanacetum coccineum
GATGTAAATAGTCACACACCTACCAGATGGTAGAGAGACTGCTTTCAGAAAGACATCCGGTAAGTGTGAGTGCAACAAAAAGATAACATGAGAGGAGACATAGAAGATAGCATATAACAAACATACAAACATAAAGACCATACAAACAAACATAGACGCATACTGACAAAGAAACAAAAGATCAAAGAAACAAAAGATCAAACAAACATAAAAGCACTACAAGCACATATGAATCATAACTGAAAGAGGCGCATATAAAACGAAAGGACAGGACAAGCAAATAGAAGAATACCAGCTAAAGCGCATACGATTGTAAAAATAAGCAAAAGATCCAACAAAGACACATATAGGGGAAGAGCTAAGCAATAATACATACATAAAAAGCACTATGGCCACATAACGAACATAAAATCGAAAAAGCACATATAAGAAGATAAGGCGGGACAAACAAATAAAAGCATATCAGCTAAAGCGCAAACGAGAGTAAAAATAAAACAAGCAAAAGTGCCAACAAAGACATGGGAAGAAAAGCTAAGTGAACGAAGAAAAGCCGAAAAACACGAAAAACAAGCAAACCTACAGGCAAGACACTTTTATAAGGCAAGATGGACCTATGCGTAAAAGAAAAGTCTATAAACATGAGAAGATAAAGCGACACCTAAGTACCCTCCTCATCTACCTCAATCATATTTCTCCACGAGTTTCTATCAGAGGTCATGTCATTTGATATCAAAAGTTCGAGCTCGTTATGTGTTTTGAACTCGTCTATTGGGCTCGCGCTCGGTTTTGAGCTCGATAAAAGCTCGAATCAAACGAGTCAAATTCAAGCTCGAGCTCGAATTAGATGTCACTGTGAGCTCGAATCACTAACAACTAACTTGCCGGTCAAAAAAAATGTTCAAGCTCGACTTGTTTGATAAAAACTTGGTTATTTGCACCCCCACTTCTCGCTATATATATGTTGCCTGCGCCTTCAAATATCATCAATTCCTAGGCGAAAAGTCCACTCTCATTATATACTCCCTCCGTCCCTAAATAAGTGTCCACTTTTGACTTTCGAAGTCATTTTTTAGCAACTTTGACCTTAACTATTTCTTGTTGTGTTATATAATACTTGATGCAAAATATATGAATGGATTGAGTTTTAAATATATTTTCATTGATATAATTTTCATTAAGTATTATATAACACAAACAAAATAATTTAAGGTCAAAGTTGATGGAAAAAGACTTAAAAAATCAGTAGTGGACACTTATTTAAAGACGGAGGGAGTATTATTTTGTCCCTTAAGCAACTAGGTTCATAAAATTCGGTTCCATGGTCATATACATTTGCATTAAATAGCTCCTTTCGCGCCTTTCCTTTTGGTGGCGCGGTGGAGATACTTCGTCCTCCGGACCGAAGTTAAGTCGGGCCTGTAGGCTCTGGCTTGATCTCTTTTTTGTTTCCTCTTGTATGAGGGCGACCAAAGTCTCGTAGTTCTGAGATACGAAATCACTCGGCGCCAGTTCAGTCGCGACCCCTTCCAGTGTGAGGTTGTCAGCCCCTAACTCGGGACCCTTGTTTCGAAGGGGTGGGGGTGGCGGCTCGGTGGTATTCGTCCCTGGCACCGTTTGGGGAGGGGTGGTAAAAGTAGCACGCTGTAGACCTTCCGTGCTTGCGGTTGTGGCGGTTGTCTGGGTTGTCCCCAGGATCGGTCCCATCGCTGTGAAGACTATATCATGTGGCGCATTGGCGCTTCCAGAGGCCTGCTTAGAGATCTGTCTAGAGGCGTGGTCGCTCTGCTTCTTCGCCTGCGGAGTCCGATGGGTAGGGTTTCCTTGCTTTGTCATTCTAGGTTTTGGCAGTGTTCTTAGTGTTGGGTCCCACGGATGGCGCCAATCTGTTGATACAAAAGTTGGACGATCCTTGATTAGGTCCGAATTAGGTGTAATACGGATCTGTTAGGCTCCGGTTCCTGTACCAATTAAATCTTGATGTATGAGACCTGCGCACTAAGAAAACAAAGCACCGTTAGGCTTACCGTGGGATTGTCTCCCACGATTATCCTCCGGCGTGAGAGTAAGTAATCGGTTTAGGTTTAGGTTTTAGTAGAAGATTAGGGTTGTGAGAGCATACCTTAGATGAGAGCCTAGGTGCTCTTTATATACTCACCAAACCCTAATGGGCTTTGTCCCATTAATTAGGTTAGTATCCGAGAGGTCTCACCGTTATTTAGTAACTAGTGGGCCCACCTCATGATTATGACTCGTTCGTAACGGGTGTTCTAGATACCTGCGCACGTGTGCGCTAGTTGGGCCTCATGGGCCTAAATCCTCGTCGTGATAGCCCATATGTCATGGGCTTCCTCATAGGCAGTACCATTTGGGCCTTGGAAGCCCGTATTGATGTCGCTATGGCCCATTCATCATGGGCCTGGGTATAAGTACTATTCGTGGGTCGGGTGCATGACCCGAGGTTGGACTATACGTCATCACATGGTATTTAAATCAAGAAACTACTGTTAAAAATTAGAGTAAGAAAACTTAACTAAATCAGCCTTCGCCGGAAAAACCATTCTTCGCCGGAAAACTCATTCTTCGTCGAAAAACCCAAAGATCTTCTTTGTTGTTCATAAACATCACCGCTGCTTGTGGATTTGGTTTACCCTACCTGATCGTACCGGGTTGCATGTAGATTTCGTTAGAGTGAGAGAGAGGTGGATGCAAGTGAAGAGAGAAGAAGGATCAGATATGGTTATACGTGTTCTGGAGAATAACACACGTATCTACACACGTGTTTTGGAGAGAAAAGTCGGGTAAAAAAATATAAGGTTGGGCCGGACCCGGGTCACCATCAAAGTTCTGGCGGGTCGACCCGGTCGAAACCTGACGCATTAAATGATTCATTAATGGGAGAATGCTGGCTTTTAATCAAATTGATAATGATAATTGATAATATAATGTGCAAACAAAAAATGAAAATGTGCCAATCAATTTTCATTTTAAAAACCTTGTTGATGTCGATAGCTGTGACTGAAATAATATACAACAGTAGATAGACATTATTGATTACTAATAAAATAAAGAATAATGCTACATCCACCAAAACTTTACAAAATAATATCCACATGATGATTTGGCAACAAAATGTATAGTCAACTACTTTCGTCATTTCATATGTCATTTTCTCGTTTTCCGGCAAGTATTAAATTAAGTGAAATATTGACATAATTAATAAGCGAATCAGCTGGTCATCAGATAATCTTATAAAGAATTTTATTTAAATACATGATCAGAAAAATGTACACGTACATAAAAAGTTAGTTATTAGATGCAATCAACTAAATTCTTTTGGATCAATTTTGTTTCAAATTAAACACGTTACAATGTAACATAGACATCAACAACTATTAAAATGGTAAACACACTGATACTGTTCATAAAAATGTTAATGATCTATATGCGTTAACTTGATCAGATTTATACCATAAGGAGATAATCCGCATCACTGCAAGTAAAGAAATACGTAATATATGTTAGCAGTAATTTGTGACTTTGGGTCACTAATTCACGCAATTTGAACAGATAAAGCTCTTATGTTTAAAAAGGTTGGCGTAACTATTTTAATTGTTGGACAATTACGACAACAACCCAACCTCCTCATGAAACCGGTCATAATGCATTTCTTTGCCTTGCAAGGCAAGCTTTGAACAACCTAATTCTAGTCTAACTCTAATCTAAATTACACGTACACTTAAGTCCGTAAACTACGTTTAAGTTTGCTCTTAATATCCTCGAATCGGAGACCACCTTGTCGTCAACTTGGCATTGCACTTCAGTATTTTTGAAAGATTAGCTTTCTTAGACTCCTTAACTTCCTTCTTTTCAACAGCATTAGCCTTTGTACCATGTTAACCAGGTGCTCCGGTTTTCATAATGTCTGCCCCCATCTTTGCATTAAGGTGTACCTGCTCATTTAATAAGCAGTCCGTGTTTATCTTTCCTTCAAAATGTTTAACCTCCAAATTTCTTTGAGCCACTGCAGCATCATAAATATCATGAATTATCTCAGCTTCATGATTTTCTGAGCTTCTAGCAGCTCCACCTCAAACCAAACACACTTCTTAACATGTACTCCATGGGCTCTTGTTTTAATGTTAGGACCAAGTTACTTGAACCCAACTTGTTTTAAACCTTCATGCTTTAGTACACCATTACGATTGAAATTTTCGACGTCAGGCCTAGTTATAGAACTAGTCATTCTTCTTTAACCTGACTAAAAATATTGTCAAGTTGTTTATTAACCAACTTTACAAACAAGTCTCACAAGCCGTGTGCAATAAACCCGTTGTTGCTAAAAACCTTTCTTACAAATCAAATTAATTAGAAAAAAAACCCTAAAGTCTCGATCTCGAACAAGCAAACCCGATCGCTAACTTGAAATCTAAGCGAACCATGATCGAAAGATGAAAAACAAACCCGCAACCACCTTCACCCTTCAAACTCGTTTTTAAACAAATCCCAAAAACAACAAACCAGAACCTAGAAAAGCGAAGCTTGATCACGTCGAAGTAGTTTATATTATAAAAACTAAAACCCTTGTCACCTTTGTAGTTCTTCACAAGCATGAAACAAAAGGAATTTTCTAAACCGACTCTTACATGGTAATTTACTACCCTCTCGTCATCTCTATCAATAGAGGTGATGGGACACTAGTTAGGGAGTTTTCTAAACCGACTCTTACATGGTATAATCTTTATTGATATTAATAATAAGGGAGGGGGGGGAGTTAGGGTTTATCGTGTGCATATTATTTATAATCGTATTGATATCTTTGTTGTTTTTTGTTCTTCTTTTTCGTTTGTCTAATGTGGGTCCTGTGTTTGGTGTTGCAGCTTGGTGATAGACACTACCTGTCTAGATTTCGTGTTTTGTTATTTGGATTGTTATCGTAAAAATTGTCCAAAAATTATTTGCAGGAGCACAATTTGAAATGTATATATATTCTATTGGAAATAACATGAAAGCTTAATCATACAAAGATAATTAAAGTCAAATTTGATTTGCATTCTTTGAAATTTTCTTGATATAAAAAGCAGCTTCGTTGACTTTTTTAATTTCATGATTGTGTTCACGTAACCTCCACCACATTTCATACAAGAGCTTTAATGCCAAAAATGTTCCTATAAATGCAAACACATTTCCATCATATTTATCACACAAACACAATGTCTTTCACCACCTTTCAGTTGATCATATTCTCAGTGTTCCTTTTCCTATTTCTTTCCCATGCACAGCCATCTTTTCGACCCGATGCATTGGTTGTCCCGGTGAGAAAAGATGCGGCGACTAACCAATATGTCACTAGGATTAACCAAAGGACTCCATTCGTGCAAGAGAATCTAGTGGTTGATCTTGGTGGCAGGTTTTTATGGGTGGATTGTGATAATAATTATGTTTCGTCAACTTATCAACCTGCTAGGTGCAGGTCGGCTCTATGCTCGTTGGCTAGAGCCGACGGGTGTGGGGATTGTTTTGGTCCCGCTAGACCAGGTTGTAATAATAACACATGTGGGGTGTCTCCAGACAACCCTATTACTAGGACAGCTACCGGGGGTGAGCTGGCCATGGACCTGGTTCAAGTCAGGTCCACGGACGGGTCGACCCCAGGTCAACTTGTTAATGTGCCTAGGTTTTTGTTTTCATGTGCACCTACTTTCTTGTTACAAGGACTTGCTAATGGCGTATCTGGAATGGCTGGATTAGGCCGGACCAGAATTGGGCTACCTACCCAATTAGCCGCGGCTTTTAGCTTTGATAGAAAATTTGCTATCTGTTTGTCGTCATCGACGACATCAGATGGTGTTATTTTCTTCGGAGATGGGCCATACAACTTCCTTCCCGGTATTGATATCTCACAATCACTTAGAAGTACACGACTTTTTATCAATCCAGTAAGCACGGCTTCTTCGTTTACACAAGGTGAGCCATCGGCCGAGTATTTTATTGGAGTGACTTCAATCAGAGTTAACAACAAGTCCATACCATTAAACACTTCGTTGCTATCAATCGACACTCAAGGCAACGGTGGGACAAAGATCAGCACTGTTAATCCTTACACAGTCCTCGAGACCTCAATTTACAATGCTCTAACCACAGCCTACATCGCTGAAGCTGCAACTAGAAACATCACTAGAGTTGCATCTGTAGCACCTTTTGGCGTGTGCTTCAGCATGACAAACGTGCTAAGCACACGCGTGGGACCCTCAGTCCCATCAATTGAGCTAGTTTTGGAAAACGAGAACACTTGGCATTGTCAATGGTGGATCAAACCCTAGAACTTCAGTTGTTATTGGAGGGTACCAACTAGAGAACAATCTTCTTCAATTCGATATCGCTACATCAAACCTAAGATTCAGCTCGACTCTCTTAGGTAGACAGACTACTTGCGCCAACTTCAACTTTACGTCGAGTGCCTAAACTTCTTTGGTTGTTCGTATTCATAAGTGTCCGTTTACTTGTAGACGGAAATGTGTTGTAAACATGTATACATATACAAAATGATTATGTTAAAGAATAAACAAAATATATCAATAAAAGAGTATTCGTTATTTAATTTGTTGAATTCTTTTTCTTTATCCAAAAGCACAAAAGTTGTACTGGATTTCTTGTTATAAACGTACCATTTTGTTTGGATAATGTAATAAGAACGACGTGTAATGCCACCAAATCGCAACATCAATAATGATGAGATTTGTGATATTTGACTTGACCAAACTATATAGTATTACGATGTGACGTATGTTTGTGTTTGATTAAGATAGAATCGTATTAGACCAAACTATATTGTGCCTAAACTTGTGAGTTATCCTTTATATATTGCTTGTAATAAAGTGACATGATTCTTAATAAACCAATGAGTTAAAGACACCCCGTCAGGGGCGGATGTACATGGATCATATGGGGCGGTGCCCTCCACGATTCGTTAAATAAAATCGATTTTTGATGTAAAATTTTTCTTTTATCGACCTTTTTATCAAAGTGCACCCCACTATAAAACAAAATTGTCTCCCACCTTGAAGTCAAGCTGTGTAAAAACCTTAAATCTTTATCTTCATTTTTGTGTGCACAATGACTTTTGTCAAACAAAAAAAAAATTGCCCCCATCCTCCAACTTCCTGGTTTCGCCACTGCACCCGGTCTTAAGCTCCTCGCAGTGGTCGATCGATCGAGTAACTAGGTCGACCTCTTGCCGACTCGATCGCCACCGATACAAGCCAAAAACATGAATCGGTCACTACTAGCTTTTTGGGAGAAATGGATCGTGAACTTGACTTGGTCGAGGGTGCATTATCAAACAAAAAAATGGACCGTTGGTGATTTATAATAAAAATAAAAAACTTTTAATTTTTTTATATATTTTATCATACAAATACTCTCTTACTTTTTCATTTTTATTCAAATATTCAAACACATTCTCTCAATACACTTTTACATATTTCATCTACAAAATGTCTTCCGGTCTATTATTTTATACATCCTCGGACGATAAAGATGAAGTTAATAGTGACCTAGCGTTTTTTACGAAGGCTTGTAGTGTGGTTATTCAAGCTTCAAAGCCAAAAATTTCACGAAACCAAGTAGACATAGATCGTTATGGTGCTCATGATCGTTTAGTCGACTTACTTCTCCGAACACTCACAGTATGACGAAGCAACATTCCGTACGCAGTTACGAATGAGCCGAAAGCTATTCGCACGCATTTTTCAAGAAATAACTTATCATTGCCCTTATTTTCAACTAGGTGCTTATTGTATGGGAAAAGTTGGCATTTCCTATTGATGAAGTGTACACTCACGGTATGACGAAACAACATTCCGTACGCAGTTACGAATGAGCCGAAAGCTATTCGCACGCATTTTTCAAGAAATAACTTATCATTGCCCTTATTTTCAACTAGGTGCTTATTGTATGGGAAAAGTTGGCATTTCCCATTGATGAATATCTACAAATGGGTGCGACAACAGCCCATGAGTCTCTCGTAGCTTTCTGGACGGCCATCATCGAGTTATATGGAAATGAGTTTTTGCGAAAGCCGACATATACTGACATCGAATAACTCTATGCTCGTTACGAGGACAAGCATGGGTTTAAGAGATGATAGGAAGCATTGATTGTACGGATTGGTCGTGGAAGAATTGCCCAATTGCATTAAAAGCTCAATTTTGTAGGCGTAATCACGGGCCAGATTTATTGGAAGTGATTGCCTCCTAAGACTTATGGATTTGGCATGTGTTCGGTGGTGTCTTCGGAATGAACAACGGCGTAAACGTTTTACGACAATCCCCTTTTTTCAATGATCTCAAATCCAGGAAAACGTTGTATGTTCCATTTGTGGCTAACGACATGACTTATAAAAAGGGATATTATCTTACTGACAGGATATGTCCGGAATAATCCATTTCAAATCCGGTGTCGAATAATCACAAACGAATAATGCATAAGACATCGCACGAAGCAGCAAAGAAAGATGTGAAACGAGCTTTTGGTCTTAAAGAAAAAGTGGAAGATACTTAAACAGGCGGCTCGAGGGATGACGCTAAGTAAAATAACGGGTATAATGTACACATGCATCATATTATATAATATGATTTTACATAATTCCAAGCAGGCGATCTCTCTATAATTTTATACATGGAAGCAACATCGTGATGATGATCCCGTACGAACGCATCAGGAAACGTTACAAATTATTCAAAAGATACATAACAAAACAACTCATCTAAGCATAAAAGCCGATTTAGTGAAACACATTTGGCTTTGATCAAATCAACACTAACTAGTCATTTTATTTGAAGTTTTATTGTAATGTTTTTTATTTTATTTGAATTATAATATAATGTTTTTTATTATTATTAAATTTTAATTTTCTAGCTGAAAATTTTAAAAAGGAAAAAAATGTAAGTCGGCTTACTATGTCTAAAAGGTCGCATGTAGGTTACAGGAGAAAAAAGCTAAGATGACTGAAAAAATTTAGGTTGTTGATAGTCTAAAAGGTCGCATGAAAAAAAAACTGAGATGACAGAAAAATTTTAGGTCGTCAATGTTGTGGGCAGCCTTAGACGCAAAATTAGACCAAGTCTGAACATCCTAATCATTTCTCTTGTAATCAAGACAATGAAATACTAGTATAATTTAGTCCAAAACAGACGCCAATTGCAAGCCCGCCATTTGGATTGTCTTTTTAGCTAAATAAAAGTTGTAATAATAAACTTTGATTGACAATGTTTTTTTTTTCTCAAGCATACTCCTAGTTTTGGTAGGAAAAGGATGCCTAAAGTAAAACTATTGAAATTTGAAGACAAAAACTACCAAATGTGTGCCTAAATAAGCAACTTCTGCATACCCCATTACATTTGTCATGACAATGCATACTCAAATCGTAAACTTCTGGATCCGATAATACTATTGCTGTCATCAAAAATCAACCGGAATACTCATTGTTTTTTTGCGTTCATCAGTGTCCAAAACCAATATCACAACCATACCTATATAAGTTGGCCAAAAAATCCAACCACCTATAGAACTATAACACCTTCTAAACCTCATTTCTACCGGAAAAATCAACTAAATCGGTATCAAAATGCTAAAATACATGACTAACCTCCGTGAGGAGCTCCATCCTATTACTGCACACAATTTCATAAAGAACCATCTTTTTGTGCATATCTTTTTATTTGCTTTTTGTTTTTACCGGTTCTTGAACACCCGATATGGTAGATTATCCATGTGAATGGATAGTGATTTAATGCTTGCGTCTACCATTCTTTTCAAAGATTTTGCAGTCTGTTTTTATTCTGTCAGCGTACATAGGGAGACGAACGATATCGTGGATCTCGTTTAAAACTACCTCTTCGGTAATGTTGTCCTTGATGCTCCTCATAACCTTAATCAATAAAGCAAGAAAAGTTGGTCAACGGTCAATAAGATTGTACTGTGTTTGTCAACGAGAGGAAGTAAACCTTTTTGAAGGTAATAAACTCGTTAGGTGTGGACTTGTCGGGTCGCATCCGCATAAAAACCCATACATTTTCCTCGGAATCCCATGAA
>BQNB010212987.1:0-10092 GCA_026074375.1 Tanacetum coccineum
GGCGAGTTAAATAGGTTACACGAGTTGATTAGGTTAAACGCGTTTCGGGCTGACCCATTTAACCCGTTTTATATACAAAATCTAGCATATTACATGGGGTTAAACGTGTTTGTGGGTCGACCCATTTAACCAATTTAACCTGTATAATAAAATATAAATAATTTTTTAAGTTAAGAAAAAAAATCATAAACGGGTTGATGGGTCGAGCGCTTAATTTATATCTAACTTGAACCTGACCTGTTTAATAAACGGGTTAGACAGATCGACCCAAACCCGAGTCGAGATCTGTTTAGACTCAACCTACAGATGTTAATTTTCTTATTGATTATAGGTCGAGTTTCGTGTCAGATCAAAAATTGACAGCCCCTATCCTCAAGTGGTTACATTACCTTTACAAAGCACGTTTTAAACCCATGATTTTTCCTCTCTCTCTTGAACACTCACAAAGCACAATGAGACCAACATGATATATTGTACAACTCAAAACACGTTCATTTATTATTTTTCCTGCAAAAAGAAAAGTATAAGAAAACGCTAGTACTCACCTGAGGGGGCGGTGGATCTAGTACATGGTAAGTTTCTAACGAAGTTCTAGCACTACAAAAAAGTCTATTTTATCAAAAAATTTACATGCTCTTAAATAGTGTGAAAAATATTTTAAGTTTATTAACACATATGAATGTGTAAAAAATAGTTACATAAATAAGTGTGAACAAATATTAAACACGTAAAATGTTCTCCCACTTATATTTGTTGCAAATAAAAGTTCACACTTTTGAGTGTGAAAAAATTTATACTTTGTCCACACTTTAAAGTGTGAACCCCTATTTGTAACACTCAGATCCTCTGCACTTCTCATGTGTGGGGATATTTGGGGTTACAAATGATGTCTACACTTGAAAATGTAGACACATTATTAATTTGTTCACACTAAAAAGTGTTAACTATTTCTCTAAACAAATATAAGTGTGAAAACTATTTTGTTTTTCAAAATTTGTTTACATTTATTTATGTAACTAATTTGTTCACATTTATTCGAAATATTGAATAATTTTTTAAAGTGTGAAAAAAAATATAAGATGACAAGTGGCTGGGGTTTTATTTGTTAGGGTTAGGCTTTGTTAGTTCTAGGCTTCATTAAAGAAAAAGAGGTGATGGCCAAATAAATAACAAATTTTGTAGAGGCCGAGTAATTTATAGAGGTTTGTAACTAAACCATGGTAACTTTTTGCACTACTAATAACTTTACTTGCCTCTTTTATTCAACCTTTTAAGGTGTGGTTTGGTTACACATTAATACACAAGACTGAAATGGAAATTGTAGGTGGTGGTGGATGAAGGCAAAGTAATGAAGTAATGAGAGAAGCAAAGACTTTTGAACATATTTGACAATCTACATTGGAAAGAATCAAAAAGATTTTAAAATGACAAAACATGTTAGATAAGGTTTTGCAAGACTCAGCGTAAACAATATATGAATTGAAGAATCTTCGTTGGGACTTTATTCACATCTCCTTATATAAGCACTTACTGGGATTTATCTTGTTATCAACGTTTTGGGCAGGTTTCATGGTTGCAAGTATATAAGCAAGATGTTTCCACGGGTTAAACATGTAAATGTAGTTTCATCGTTCCAATTCATCAACACAATTTCAAGTTTCATTCAAGGTTTTAGCATGTTTAAATGTTGGTTGCTTAGTTTGCAACTTTTATAATTTTCTGAGATGTATCATCACTACGGTTTTTTGGATTTGTTCAACAAAATTATATTCACTTTTTCCCAAAAAAAAAACTGATAGGTGGTATAAATTAATACTCCGTAACTGAAAACACTAAAAATCAGCCCATTAAGCCCAAGTAAGATTGAAGCAGTAAAGAATTAGAAAGCTCCTACAACGCCGTCCGAAATACGATCATTTTTGGGGTTAGGTGGTTACTACTGACGTTTTATCGCGAACTTATCTAAGATTGCTAAACCCCTTACTTCGTTGACTCAGAAAAACAAGAAGTATGAGTGGGGCGCGGAGCAGGAAGAGGCTTTCCAGACTTTGAAAGATAATTTGTGTAATACTCAAGGTTGCAAAAATCGCTAGACGCTCGCTGGGCGGTCAGGTATCGCCTAGTGATTAATCGGTTAGGCGGAGATTAATCAGGGATTAATCGGATTGGACTTTTTATATATAAAATTATAAAATTTTGAAAATATATGCCGGTTTTCCCGATTTAGCCGATTATTGTTTGATTAATCCCCGATTTGGCCGATTTCTATCCGTAACCGAGTTGACCGATTTAGCCGATTTTGTCCGATTTGGCCGATTAATGCCCGATTTGGCCAATTTTTATCCGATTAATCGGAATGTTGACCGATTTTTTACCAAACCGATTAATAAGGCCGATTAATAAAAATCAAGGCGGTTAATCCCCGCCTACCGCCTAGGCGCCGATTAATCGGCCGCCTAGGCCGATTTTTGCAACACTGGTAATACTCCAATACTGTTGTTGCCTGATGGAATTGAAGATTTTGTAGTCTACTGTGACGCGTCGAATCACGGATTAGGTTGTGTACTCATGCAGAGAGGCAATGTAATCGCCTATGCATCACGACAATTGAAGATCCATGAGAAGAATTATACAACACACGACCTAGAGTTAGGAGCAGTAATGTTTGCTCTTAAGACTTGGAGGCATTACTTGTACGGAACGAATAGTGTCATTTATACGGATCATAAGAGTCTTCAACACATATTCGATCAGAAGGAGTTGAATATGCATCAAAGGAGGTAGATTGAGCTATTCAGCGACTATGAGTGTGAGATTCGCTATCATCCAGGTAAGGCTAACGTAGTAGCTGATGCCTTAAGTAGGAAAGTGCGAGTGAAACCTAAACGTGTACAAGCAATGGCTATGACCATTCAGTCTGGAGTTAAAGTAATGATACTGGTAGCCCAGGGTAAGGCGTTCAAGGAAGAGAACGCGCCGACAGAAAGATTACATGGATTAAACCAGCAGATGGTAAGAAAGGAAGATGAGAGCTTATACTTTATGGATCGCATATGGGTTCCGTTAGTGGGTGGTGTGATGTAGTATACAAGGTATCATAACACAAGCAATAGATGATGGGTTGGCTAATTAGTCTTAGAGAGAGAAAGTGTCTTTCTAGAGAGAGAAAGTGCAAGTAAATCTATTAGCATGAAATGAAACAACCAACCCCTTCCCATGGGTGGGAAGGGGTATATATACAAGTGATTCTTTCTAACTACGAGCTATGCTATACTAATGATACACGGGGGTGACCGAGTCTTTTTCATAATCTTAACAATCTCCCCTAAGGGTAGGATACCAGAAAATACATTAGGAATTGAGCATTCTACTGCATTGACCTTCTGTCTGTTGCTCGAAGGTCTTTGATTCTTCATCGTTGATGTTTTTGTACCAATATGTTAGTGAACCTTTGAGACTTGTCTTTAGGCTTGTGCGATCTTTGTGATTTCCTTGGATTCATCTTTATCTTTACACTCTTGATCATTCCTTGTTTAGTAGCTTGCCTTTAGATTTGATTTGTGACCTTCGGACCCGCTATCTCACACTTTTCTTGATCATGAACTACTTCTCAGAGTTGCGGGAAATGCTTGTTGTAGGTCATTCGCAGTTGTCATGATGTCTTTTCTTGGAAGCATTAAGTGTGTGCAGTGGGTGGGTGTATTTGACTACACTGGAACGATGGTGTTTCCAATATCCAATCTTTGCTTGATCCTGTAATAAAACAGTTTGCAATAACAAGCTTGTGGGCGAATATGGCTTTGTCATTTGCCCGAGACTGGTTGGATTAACCTCCTGATCCGTGAGGACTGACCTGTGATCAGGTAGAATCATCTTAAGACGATTCTCCATGACAGGATTTCTAGTATAAGTATCAGATTATCTGATGTGTAACCACTAAAATCTCCATACTTGCCTATTCTCTGTATCGGAACGTCTCAAAGCAGATAGCACGATAAGAGTGAATCGGTTAGTTACTATCTTACCAATTAAAGATAAAAATTGATTTGAAAATCAATCGGTCGTTGTTTACTTGGAAAGTAATTTTTGTGACATCGATAGTGTTTTATTGCACAAAATCAATTTTTATCTGAATACTTTTGTTTTGAAAGTATACACAACAATGGCTCGAAAATATTTGTTGAGCACATCGAGAGGTTTTCCAAAATGATCTGTCAATGCACATCCTGGAACAAGTTTGATTCAACAAGGATCGTTACATCAGTGCTTTCCATTTGTCAAAAAGTTTAATCCATAGTAGGATCTCACATGTCACCTACCAAGAGCTTGTTTGATGTTGGCTCTAGAAGGACTTTCGTTCTTCATGTGAGTACTTTCGTATGCACTCAGATGTTCTGGGCATACACGAGGTATTGCGAGGACTTTCAATTCTGTACTTGTTGTCACTGTGTGTGAGAAACAAGGCACATTATGGTAAGTGGTCCTAGCGAGACTTTTAGATGATTCCAAGGCTCTAGGCTCAAATAGTCTTTTTTTGTTTTTTAGTGGTCTGGAGGCTGGATCGGACTGCCACCTTTCATAAATATCGACTAAACTCGGAGTGAGAGAGACGAGAGTATTGTATTTAATCTTCAGTGAGGAAATGTTACTGATTCCTTTGAGGGGATCTTGAGTGGCTGGGAGGGTTGGCTGCGTATCATGGGTCCATGATTTTGTCTTCAATGTCAGCAATCAACCTTGAGATCTGACGAGCATAGTATTGAACCCGGTTTCTGCCTATTGTTGAAGGAGGGTGCTTTCTTTTTCACCTTTTATTCTTAACATTTTTTTTATTCTTCACCCTTTCTGGGCTTTTACGAGACTTATTACTTGTACTTGTTGGGTTTATTCCAGTACCAGATCTTTCTCAGTCGCTCTATTCCTATTTTCACATTACTCCTTTTGTTAATCATACTAAGGATCTTCTACACTAACTAGTAGATTGTCCCTGGGTAGATCCCTCCGGCTCTGGCGGGATCATGGGAACAAGTACCTAACCATACCATCCTTATAACTCCGATAAAGTAAATACGGGGTCGGTCTTTTGGTACTGTTCTCTTCGCCATCATATACCATTCGCTCCCCCTTAATATGTGCATCGATTATTCGAAAAAGTTTAGCACATATGGAGGAGCTACCTCTTGAGTTGAAAAAGATCACCTAGTTATAGCAGATTTTCCATAATTAATTCACAGTTTTCATCCCCCGAGCAAAATTTCAAATCCGTTGAGATTTTGTGGGTATGCATCAGTTAAACACTCTTGCAAAACCTTTTGCAGTATCGCCTCCTCTGTGTCTTCAAGACTGGGTTTAGCAGCAGGAACCCCTTCGTCAACGAATTCATCGACCAACCGCTTAGAACTCTTAGCAGTTCTCTTCTTAACCACTTTCCCTGCCTTAGCACGTTTGGCTAGTGGTTGGGCCTCAGACGATTCTGACACCGGCTTGCGCTTCTTCTCCTTAGGTTTGGCCGGTGCAGGTTTAGACTTCTTGGCTTTAGTTTTAGAAACGGTTGGTTGCTCAGTTGCCTTTGGTTTTGCTTGTTTGGTAGGCTTGGCTGGCTTTGGTGCAGGAGATTCAGGATCACTTAATTCCTCACCCGCGATGTACCGTTGATGCTTTGCAACTTTTTCCAAATAAGCATCATAGTAGTCTGCTCCTCGAATGACATCATTGATGAGTTCATTCGGTATTGTCATCCCAAAGACTTCTCGTTTGCTTCCCTTAGCACTGAACTTGAGATGACCTAGTACAGGTTCCTCGGTAGGCAAATGGAGTGGAGACTCGGGTCTTGGGTGGAAGTTGTGCAGCCTTTGCAGGTGAAATATGATCAATTTTGTGAACCTGATACTTGGAATAAGGATAAGAGTTGCTTTCTTCTTCCCCAGAGTATGTTGTGCCAACTTCCTTTTGTCTTCTGTGAAGGTGTGGATGGATTGAGTAAATTCTTCCCACATCCTTTCAGCATAGTCGATGTGAGCTCGATTGACAACACCCCAAAGGATTTGTAGCACTGGGGCTCTCGGCCTTTCAAATCCAGAAGTCTTTCCCGTAAGGCACAGATTGATGATGGTTGCTAGTGCCCTCCACGGTTGGAACATGTCATTAGTGGTGACAGTGGACAAGTGCACGACTTCCTTTGGATACCCCAACTTATTGACAAATTCCACAAGGGTATCAGGAGTTGGAGGAGAAGAGAAGGCCCGGTTGTTGTCGACTGGTGTGATTTGAAGAGCATCTCTGAGTGTGTCTTGATTGAGATTGAACCATTGCTCGTCCAGTTGACACTTGAAACTTCCAGCTTTCCTGTCAAAACGAATAGTATCCCAGAATTGTTGAATGTAAATAGCAGGTATTGTTGATGACGCTGTAAAGGCTCTGAAGAAGTTTGTTTGCTTGAGAATGTCCACAGCAATCTTGAAAATTGGGCTGCGTTGAGATTTTTCTTCATCCAGATAGCAGTTGCTTTTCCCAATTGGCACCCATCGATTGCGTGGCACGATTTGTTCATCAGTACGGACGGGTGATGCCATTGCGGGAGCTTGTTCAGCATTAGCCATTGATTCTGCAAAGTTATAGTCATAGAAGAACGAGCATGCAGATAAGGGTTGTTAGATGAGAGCAAATGCACGAAAGTTAAGCATGTATGCACAATATCCATGATAATGGACAGTTGGATCATGCTTTAGTGTTAATCAGTGAGATTGGTCAACTCTTGAGTTAACGAATGTTAACTCATCAAAGAGAGAACAAGACACACCGAAATAATCACACGATTCAATGGCAATTTACAACCAATGCCGGACAAGATGCCATGGATGAGTGACTCTAAGCAACACTTAATCTATGACAAGATTATGGCCAAAAACGCAAGGATTTGGAAACATGAACCGACCTCAAAACGCAGGATATTACAACGCAGCATATCAAACGCAACCATAGGAAATGAATTCAAGACGCAACACGTCAAAACGCATCATACTCAAAACCCAGCATCAAAACGCATTTCATTCCTCAAGCGAGCGTCATACTCAAAACGCAGGCATCAAAACGCATTCATTCTCAAAGCGCAGTCATACTCAAAACGCAGGCATCAAAACGCAGGCTTAGTCAAAAAGCAACTATGTCAAAACGCAATGATTATAATATTCAAAACTCGTCAAAACGCAACCCTTTTAGAAAATTTTGAAATAGAGGGTTCTATATTTTAATATTAAAATTTCTTCAAATCAAAACGCAACGAGTTGCGTTTTGAACCTGTTTTGTATCAAATAATCAAAACGCAATCAAATATTATATCATCAAAACGCAACATGAATATAACCTTTAAAATCCTAAATCGCAACACCAATCGTAACCACAAAACGCAACATGAATGTTGCCTTTAGAGTCCTAAAACGCAACAACAATCGTAACCACAAAACGCAACATGAATGTTGCCTTTAAGATCCTAAAACGCAACAACAATCGTAACCACAAAACGCAACATGAATGTTGCCTTTAAAATCCTAAAACGCAACAACAATCTAACCGACAAACGCAACATGAATGTTGCCTTTAAAATCCTAAAACGCAACAACACTCTAACACAAATCGCAACATGAATATCGCCTTAGAACGCAGCAATAGACCCCTAAACGCAACCACGAACATGTTAACAAATCGCAGCCTAAACTTATTCTAAGATGGCAATCACTGCTCGAACATTATAGGGACATTAATGTACGGGGCGGGGAATCAAATTAGGCATTGGAAAATCATCTAGCATTTTAAGAAAAACGAAACCCAATAATTAAACACACTAACCCTTGATTCGGTGAGGAGTTTACACGAGTAACCTAATCAAAGAGATGCTTTCGAAATCTCAGATCACCCAAACAACGAGAAAGAAATTTGAGAGAGAGAATCGCAACCAGTTTGACTTGAATTTGTAATATTTGACCCAGTCAAAACGCAACACCCCCCTTTTTGTTCAACAACTTCCACTTTCCACATTTGGCATAAATGGTCCCTTTCTTTCTTATTTCTTATAATGTAAGATAAGTTACACCAATGGACCCTCACTTTTCATATTTCTTTAACGTTTAGGGACATACATCAACTAATGGATTGAGTAACTCGGGAAAGATACACAATTGGACCTTTTTAAGTTAACACTAGTTTAACTCCCCCTTACACCATAACCCCGTTAGTTACGAAAAAGTGCCTGAAAGATGTCATAAATTTGAAGAACAAAACCACTCTCCCCCTCAATCAATGACCCGTCTTCTAGTTAAAGAGCTGTAGTCGTTGATTGAGAGACAAATTTATGAACAACCAAGTCCGATTACTTTAAAAAATCCGCTTTAAACCACCACGTGAGATCCAAATAATTTTCTGAAGAATCATAGACGGAAAATTATGAGGATAAAAGAAGACTTCTCTTCTTAATCAAGAAATAATGCACTGAAGCGTACATTAGATCAAGGTTGCATGGATATCAAGTAACCCATGCCCGGGAGAACTTAATCACCCGTTGTTAGGAACAGCCGTCTTTTTGGCGACGAGCTTTCCTCATTTTGAAAAGCGGGTTGCAGACTGAAATAACTGCAAGCCATTTAGACATGTTTTGAAAGGTTTAAACTTCCGTTCGAGCTTCATTTAAAGACCCGTGTCATTATTGAACGACATTGCTAGGACCGTAAATGTTATCGATAAACGAAAGACATGTCTTGAAGAAAAACTATTTTTGGAATTTTCTATTTTCTGATTTTTGTATTTTCTTTTTGGATTTAAGTATGTACATATTTACAAAGGATACGTGAAGCCAATCCGTTACACATCCTGATCATCCTGAAGACTTTTGAGTGTCTCCGGCTTCATACACTTCATGCCAAGCCTCGGGAGAATGAATTCGAATCGTTCTCTTGGCAGCGCCTTAGTGAATATATCTGCCAGTTGATACTCTGTCCTCACGAAATACAACTCAACCACTCCTTTTTCCACTTGTTCTCTGATGAAATGATGTCGGATGTCGATGTGTTTAGACCTGGAGTGCTGAACGTTGTTGCAGCAAAGAGCTATGGCACTCTTGTTGTCACAGTACATAGGGATGCGATTGTATGCAAAGCCATAATCTGATAATTGAGACCGCATCCATAGGATTTGGGCACAACAACCAGACATCGCGATGTATTCAGCCTCTGTAGACGAGATGGACGTGCTAGTTTGCTTCTTTGATGACCAGCTGACTAACTTATCACCAAGGAACTGAGCACTGCCAGATGTACTTCTGCGAGTGTCCTGACAACCTGCATGATCTGCGTCTGCGTATGCTGTTAGTGTCATGGCGGTGTCTTTCGGATACCAAAGACCCATATTGATGGTTCCTTGGAGATACCGAAAGACCCGTTTAACTACCTCAATGTGCTTTTTAGTGGGCCTAGATTGATATCTAGCACACATGCACACAGCAAATACTAGGTCAACAGGGGTCCCTGAGAGGTCCTCATCCAGTTTTGTTTGCTCCACCATAGGAGTGTCAACAGGGTCACTTTTATGAAGATCAAATTTCTTTAAAATCTCATTTGCATATTTAGATTGATTAATGAAAATGCCTCTAGGATTTTGAGAAATTTGTAAGCCTAAGAAAAATGATATTTGACCCATCATCGACATTTGAAATTTAGAACTCATTTCATTAGAAAACTGGTCACAATCTTTAGGGTCGGTCGAGGCAAATATGATATCATCAACATATATTTGAACATGAAGAGTGTGTTTGCCTGTTTTCCGAATGAACAAGGTTGGATCGACGACACCCTTGGAGAATCCTTGAGCCAGAAGAAACTTTGACAACGTGTCATACCATGCCCGAGGAGCCTGTTTTAACCCGTAAAGTGCTTTCTTCAGACGATAGACATGATGTGGATGTTCTGGGTCAACAAAGCCTTCCGGTTGGTGGACATAGACTTCTTCTTTGAGCTCGCCATTTAAGAATTGTAGGATCGATATTCCTTTATGAAACACTGATATACTGTCAACTATGCGGAATCTAGTTGGCAGTACTTAAGA
>BQNB010212991.1:0-10092 GCA_026074375.1 Tanacetum coccineum
TATCAAAATAATTATATAACACATGATTGATGTAAACGTTTAATTGTTTGATGCCCGTTTACATTGAACGCTAATTTTTAGCCTACGCGATTTAGCTTAAAATTTACGATTTAAAGCAAACGCGTACAATACAAAAGGTACATTATGGATTTATCGACGCCGTCAATGACTTGAAAACACAGGGTGTTATAAATACCAATCGCACGCCATGGATGCAACCACAATACACCTTTGGTTGCCTCGCCAAGATACAAGCGTCAATAAAGTATGCGCACAGACATTATAAATGCGGAAAATTATTGCCATCGCCTTTATTAAGAGAATGATACTGTTTTCTTGAGAAGATGTCGACCAAGTTTTGTATGTCAATACAAAAACACGGTCGACACCTGCTTCATGTATCTTTTTTCAGAAACAAACAATGAACACCACAATGGTTTAACCTTTTTTAGTCGACGCATACATATCATGCAACCCGACAGCTTTCACACCCTACTGGTTAACATCACCCATTACAGCTTCATGTTATAAACAAAGTACATTCCCAATTAAGTTAAACACACATTTTTTCCTTGAGCACAAATAACATAAAGAGTTCAAAACGTACATAATTAGTGAAAAATGAGGCTCAAATATACAAATATATAAACGGAACCACACACACGCCATGGCTGCAACCACATTACCCGGCTAGTTGCCCCGCCAAGATACGTGCGTAAGTAAATTATGGTCATAAAAAATATAAATACAGATAATTATCGTCATCGCCTTCACTAACAACATAATCTTATATTCAAGTGGAAACTAATTATAGTTGCAAAATAATAAACCCACATAAGCAAGTAACCTAACACGCAACCCATAAACAACCATAATTTTCAAATCCAGACTACTTATAGCACATACCAAGCTATGGCCGCAAGCTTAGCGGCACAATGTCTTTAATATATCAGAATGCAACAATATAAACATGATGACAGCAGATACAACAACAACAACAACAACAATACCTAATCCTGTCATGGCAGGGTATGGGGGAGGTGAAATGTAGACAGATCATACCTCTACCCTTGGGAAAACCCGCGGGTAAGGAGACTGCTTCCAAACAATGATGACAGCAGATAGCACACGTAAAAAAACACCAAGCCAAACAATGTGTCACTTGTTTATGAGTTCACCGTTACCTCATTTCACGGGAATCCGAACCTGCCATGGTTGCAAACTCACCATATTGGGAAAGTCTGCCACGCCGATATATGAATATGGATGCAAACTAACCAAATTTGGAAGGTCTACCCAACCAATACACATGTCTAATTTTGCCCATCATCCGGTAACCTTTAGCCAAAACCATAAGATAAGCTTAAAAAGAGTAATAAAGCCAACATAAAAAATCATGTTAAAGAACACTAAGAGCGTTAGGTGTAGTAACGCCGGCAACGGCGTTGGCCGGCGTTACTACACCGTTGTCCGGCGTTGGCCAGCCAACGCGCGTTGGGGGGTTTTTAAAAAAAAAACCATTTTACCCTCCTGAAATGGTTTGTTTATATTTTACCCTTTCCCTCCCCCCCTAATTTTGAAAAGTTTCATTTTACCTCCGCCCCAACGCAAGTTTTTTTAAAAAATTAAAATTTTAAAATATTTCAATTTACCACCCTAAAGACGATCGGAATTAAAAAAAATTCATTTACCCCCCCCCCCCTCACTCAACATCACAATATAACAACACATTACCAATACAAATTCTCATACAAATTCACTCACTCTTCAAATACAAATAAACATCTTTTTAGCATAATAAAAATGTCTGAATTTCCCAACAGCGGTTTTTATGAATCACTCACACCGGATTCCGATGTAAGCGGAACATTTTTTCAACAATACCAACAAGAACACAACAAGCTTTTTTCGATGGCAACCAATCACAAGACCTAAACCTTGAATTCCAATATCTATAACACAACCCAACCATCATTACTCAGAAACTTCCCAATCACTCACTCAACCTCAACAAGTCGATTCGCCAAAAAAAGGCGGTCGCAAGAAAAAAAATGTCAAAAAAGGGAAAAAAATGTTGAAGACGAGCCCCAAGAGCCGGTAGCAGTGGGCCGTTGGCTACCGGTCGAAGAAGAATTGCTTGCAACATGTTACGTGGCCGTTTCGGAAGATAATAATGTCGGAAGGTCACAAAAGCATGAAACGTTTTGGTATCGGGTTTTGAACGAGTTCAATTCGAAAAATTTTCAAAAACGTACAAAGGATATGTTGACTAGCAAATGGCATACGTTGAATGCCAATTGCCAAAAGTTCAACGCCGCGTACAAACGGGCCAAACGTTTGGGGAAAAGTGGCGAAAACGATGTGGATTATTTGAAACGGGCTCAAAGTATTTACCGTGACGAGCATAAAGGGGTCGCGTTTTCTCAAGAAGATGCTTGGGCCGTTTTGAGATTCCACCCGAAATGGGACGCACCCGAACAAGTTGACTTAACCGGAGACGTCCCCGGGGCTACCCAAGAGGATCTATTCGGTCACGATGCACGACCACGTCCGGCCGGCAAACCACGGCCCGCCAAGAAAACCAAATCCGAAGCCACGGCGAGCACCGATGGAAGTAGCGCGTCAACCCAATTCGGGGAGTTAATGGAGCAGGAGCTTCGTCTGAAACGGGAAGTCGCCGAAAGGGCTTTCGAAGCTCAAGCCGAAAAAGACCGCACACTAATGCGGTTGGAGGAGTTGAGGTTTCTAGCTACTAGCACCAAGGATTTGGACGACGACGACGCCTATTGGATCAAGAAGCAAAAACAATTAATCAAAAACAAAATGAGAAATGATTTGGGCGACGAGGACGACGAAGACGAAGACGAGTAGTTTTTTTTTCGTAATGTTTTTTTTTCGTAATGTTTTTTTTTATTTCGTAATGTGTTTTTTTATGTAATTTGTATGTTTAATTATGAATGAAATGGTTAGTTTGTTAAAATAATGAAATAATTGTTTAGAGAGTTTTATGAAAATAAAGAGGTGAGTAGTGTTATTTGGTGTTATGATTAGGGGAGTGGTGTTGGTGTTGGTGTTGGTGTTATGCTGATGTGGCGCTGACGTGGCAGTCAAAAAATGATGTTATGGTATTACTACACCTGGGGCTCTAACAATAACATGTTAAAAAACAACATAGTAATCGCAAACCAGTCTAATCTTTATCACACATAGTAACTGCATAAGTCACAAACAAAGTATCATAAACTGTAACATACCAATTCATACAATTAGCATACAGCTGAAAACCCCAATTAAGAAAATTGAACAACACCAAACGAAACCCCAACAATCGTGACACTCCCACTGTTGATGCAAAAGTTAGGCTGGATCTGATTTGGCCCGAATAGGTAGTTATTCGGGCCGGGGAACCTTATTCTTACACCAAGTGAATTTCGTTGAGGACTCCTGCACAAGGAATAAAGAATACGCGTTAACCTTATCGTGGGAGCGGATCCCACGATTAGCCTTCGGCGTGAGAGTAAGTATATGGTTTTTGGAGAGTAATTAAGTATGATTAGGGTTTTTAGTCATACCTCATTGGTGATGATTGTCGATCCATTTATAGGCCCCTTGCTCATTCGGGTTTCCCCATAATCCGGCCTAAGCCTTATCCGACAAAACCGGGATTTGACATTATCTTGACCTATTTAAACTAACAGAATATATCCTTTACTTAATTTAGGGTTATCCGTCCCTGAAATAGCGCATAAATCAGTTGTATGCAGAATACAACTATTGGAGACCGTGCCATGAAAGCCGCGTTCCGGACAGGTGTCCATAACCGCGACCGTGACACATTAACGGGTCCGTGACCCGTGACCGCGACACAGGTTAAGCCCACAAAGTATGGGGCCGTGCCCGGTCAGTACTATACATCATTATGTCCCCCCAGTCTAGTAGGCGTGGCCGTGGCCAAGAGGTTGCAGCTACTAGACTAAAGGTGAACAGAACGCGCCTTACCGTAACCGTCACACGGACTGCCCGCCAAAAAGTAGGACACTATCGGAAAATGTGGATAACTGACAAAGGATGGGACGTGTGGGCCCAGAGTTGTTTGAACTTCCCCAAATCCTAACCTGTCCAAAAAAAAGTAGGTGGCACGTGTCAATCATCCAAATAGGCACGAATATTGAGGCTGCAGTATAAATAGGTCTAAGCAATCACTGTTGAATCTTCCACAGTTATCTAATAATTCCGCCATTTTCGCATACACAACCACACAAGCTCTTAAATCCTCGGATTCTCGTTATCACAGGTTAGTACCCCACGCCTTTATCGCAAACTAGGGAAAAATAGGTAGGGACACCATACAACTCGAGGACGCTGTGTCAACCATATCTCAAGAGTATCTTTTAGAGTTTTCATCAGAATACTTTATACCGGAAAACTTGCACCCCGAGCTGCCTAGTCCCGGGGATCACATCGTTGATTTCCCAGAGGGCAAGATAGGCGTTTACACAAAAAAATTTAAGTTTGCAAACTTTCGCATCCCTATCTCGCAATTTCTCTTCGACATCCTCGGATACTACCAAATTCACCTTTCGCAACTATCGGTGATAGGTGCAACGAAAGTTAGCCATTTCGAGATTAACTGCCGTGTACTAAATATAATTCCCACCGTGAACCTATTCCGTGTCTTCTACGTGCCGTCGTACAATTCGGGGTGGATGTCTTTTAGCAAAAGACTAGGAAAAAATACCCCACAATGCTATACTAAACCACTCGATTCCTTAAAAAATTGGAACAACCGCTTTTTCTGGGTAGACGAAAAAGTGTTCCCCACTGTTGTGGCCTGGCGCAAGGCTGCTACAAAAGATGATAAGCCACAGGCCAATACTTACTCCGTGGTGGATGTGGCGACACTTGACACACACCGTACCCCATTCCAAAAACAACCGGAGGAGCTTTTATGTCTAGTGGGGTTAAGTCGGAATTTCTTCTTACACGACAACGAGTACCCCACATTTCTAAATGACAACGACCAGGGTGGGTGTTGAATTATTTTTGCTTGTCTCCCACATATATAAATGTCTATATACGCTAACATTTACCTGTATGTTTTGCAAAAATGGATTTGTTCAATCTTATCAAAGCCCCAAACCCTACCAAGGTCAAGACCGGGACCCGCCAACGAGCTGCTCATGAGGTGCCATTTATGACAGCCACCGCGAGCCGCGTGATCCAAATGGTGGATGCGACTGAGCTCTCCACATCTTCAGGTACACCCTCCACTGTGGAAAGGTCCTCGCTGGACTTTTCAAATGAGGATGCCCCCCCCCTCGCCAGTAACACAGGGTGTTGACACTGGGGTTCATGGTTCGGCCATGGCGGAACAAGAGATCCCCATGACAGATGATGCAGGGGCCACGGAAGCTACTGTGGAACCCAATCTTGAAAAAGAAGTAATTTCCATGGGGCCGACCATTAGGAAGAGACGCCGACAGAGAGATGCGGGTGAGAAGGGGTCCAAAGCCCCAGCCAAGGTGTTAAGGAAAGACCATGATACCGCACGTGCTGAGCACAGCGCCCGCGAGGGAAAATCGCTGGCGGAGATGAGTGTAGACACAGGGCTTGCCATCCATGCTCAAAAGACACAGGAGCCTCCTGTCGCGACGCAAACTGTCAACGACCCGGATCCGCTTTCGTGTGCTATACCGCGGTCCCAGCAAGATGTCACGCAGCAAGTAACTTGCACCCTGATCCTTAGTGGTTGCATTTTTGACATTATTATTATTTTCAAGTACAGATGCTGACAACTTAATTTCATCGTTCCGTGGATGCAGGTCTTCCAAGGAGAAAGGAGTCGCGGGAGACCAAGAATCCGAGATATCTACACCTTCTCCTCCTATGACTGGGTCCCCAGGAAGCATTTACCAACCGGGGTGGGGCGTGCGAAATAGCTGCCGCCTAGACACCCCCAAGGCCTGCCAGGATGTGGTGGATCACATAGCGCCACCGGGATATTTTTCAGAGCTACGCCACTTGCCCAATGATGAATTTTTGAGTCAATACAACATAAACCTGGCGAGGCAAGTGGCTATGGGCTCCCAGCTGAGGTTGGGATTCGAGCAGGAGGCGAAACTTTTGAAGAAATCTGTGGCCCAGGTAGCACGCCGTGACCAGAGGATAGCGACCAGGGAGAAACATATAAAAGATTTAGAGGCTCAGCTTGAAGCTGAGATTAATATGAAAAAAGCCACTGAAGTCAAGAACTCGGAAGTGACTAAGGAACTAGAGGATCTTCGAATGCGTTATTCTGGCCTTGAGGTTGGTAATGCCTAATTATCCCAGCAGGTATCCGTGCTACAAGCTCAAGTAATGGGAGAAAAAAGGATCATGGTTGTGTTTGAGGAGTTCAAGAAGCATGAGGATGAGCGGGTGAATGCTCGGTGAACAGAAATGGATGCACGGTTGGACGCACTGAGCGTTGATTTTGATGAGGAGCTATACCCGCACATGTTGACAGCAATTGGCGGTCGTCGGTGGGTAATTGGGCACGGATTGCGCCTAGCTGTCATGAAATGTGCCGAGTCTACGGAATTAAGGCAAGCTTTTTCCAATGTTGTGTCCGCGGGGATAACCAAAGGTATGAGTGAAGGGTTAAAATATGGCGTAGAGCATAGGAAAGCTGGTTTGGAGTTGACAGCCGTGGAGGCGTATGATCCTGAGGCCGACAATAAATACGTCATTGCCCTCCATAACTTGAAAGACTTGAGCTATCCTTTAATCGACGAGTTGGAGCAATTGAAGGATGCGCCTCTGGACGTCATCATAGCCTCCTTATATTTAGAAAGCGATATTGGTGAGGATGCTCCTCAATCTATCCGCGACCTCCGCCCAAGCTCTTCCCAGCTTAAGATTCCCGTGTATCCGGAGGTACGTAACCCCAGGAACCCTTGGGCTTGTAAAGATGAAATTCTCCTGGAAGACGCCATTGCGGCAAACATAAGCCGTGCCGAGAAGAAGAAGAAAAGCAGGGTGGTATGTCGTACCCATGGGGTCGGCTCAGCCCACCATGCTAGGTCTGATGGCATTCCGGTGTCGGTACCCACCGTAGCTCCTCAAGGCTTACAAATCTTGCTAGCGGATGCTGCTACTCAGACCGAAGACGAGGAATCTCCACGGCTTCTTAGGTCTAAGTCCTTACCAGCTTTGTTTACCTTAGATTTGCCATAGTACCGCCTGTGGTACTTTAGACAATTTTGTTTTCTTTTTTGGTATGTAATATGTACACGGATGTCCGTGATTAACAATAGTTGTAATTTACCAACACTTTATATATATATTTTTTTGTGATTGCACGTATAGTGGCTTATATGCTCCATGGGAGTCTTTTCTTGTGCATCTAACGTCTTAGGCACATGTAAATTAGGAAAAACGGAATCCGTGGCCGCAGGGGTTGCAACCCTCTTACGTGGCAAGCAATTTATAAGGGTACTTATCCTATGAATATCCAGAGATAACCACAATATTGTGTTTGCAATTATGTAATGACAATAATATGAATGACAAGAAATAAAACAAGATTTACTTTAAACCAATGTTTTTATAAAAAAGAGGCGGGGTTAGCTAGACCCAGCGGAGTTTTATTCATATCCTAGGAAAAGTAGAAAGGAAAAATACATGGATTATTTTATTAAAGATCCTAGTCACGAACCCAATCCATGCGTGAGCCGTGGCTCAAAGATAACACTTCTTGAGGTTGGCGATGTTCCACGTCCGCGGAAGGACCGCTCCGTCCATAGACCTTAGTTTGTATGCTCCACCGCCTAGTACTTCCGTGACCTCGTAAGGTCCTTCCCATTTTGGTCCGAGCTTCCCTCCGTCCATGGCGTGACTTGCCTCATTACTACGGTAAACATAGTCCCCGGGCTTGAAAGTAACACCGCGAACCCTGGCATTGTAATACCTCATCATTTTTGACTTCGCTTTAGCTTCACGGATTGCTGCTCGTTCACGTCTTTCTTCCAACAGGTCCAAATTTAGCCTGATTTCATCATCATTACACACTATATCCACTGCCGCGGTTCTGTATGTTGGCATTCCGATTTCCGCGGGTATGACGGCTTCCGTGCCGTAAGTCAAAGAGAAGGGAGTGTCCCCATTGCTTGACTTGATCATTGTACGGTGAGCCCAAAGGACATGAGGGATTTCCTCTATCCAATTTTTGTTTCCTTCGCCCAGGCGAGCTTTGATTCCTTCTCCTAGGCTTCTATTCGCTCTTTCCACAAGCCCATTGGACTGCGGATGCTTCACCGAGGCAAAGCGTTGTGTGATATTTAACTTCTCGCACCAATCTTTGAACGGGTTGTCGCTGAATTGCTTACCATTGTCCGAAACTATCTCTCCCGGAAGCCCAAAGCAACACACTATATTGTCCCAGACAAACTTTTTTACTTGACCACCACTGATGGTTGCCACTGCTTTTGCTTCTATCCATTTTGTAAAGTGATCCATGGCGACTATCAAGAATTTGATCTTCCCAGGTCCTTCCAGAAAGGGGCCCGCTATGTCGATTCCCCATTTGTAAAATGGCCATGGGGATGTGATTAGAGTCAGCGGCTGCTGAGGGTTTCTTGGTACGGGCCTATGTACTTGGCAATCTTTGCACTTGAGTATCATATCCTGTGCATCCCTGTGCATGGTTGGCCAATAATATCCGGACCGCATGGCTTTGGCGACCACGGATCGCGGTCCAGCGTGCATGATGCACGGCCCTTCATGTATTTCTTTAATCACATAGTCCGCTTGGAGCGGACCGACACACCTAAGCCACGACCGTAAAAACGAGCGTCTATACAGGATTCCGTCCATCAGTTTATATTGTCTGGCTTTGATGCAGAGTTTATTAGCCTCCTTCTTGTCGTCCGAGAGGACCCCATCTTTTAGGTACTCTGTTATGGGTGTTATCCAGGTTGAGCCCTCTTCCTCGACCACGGCCGCCACCTCTCGCTCTTGGATGGACTTTTCTTGGAGTACCTCGACCAGGACCTGTTTTGACAAATGTGCAAAACTGGTTGATGCAATTTTGCTCAGTGCATCCGCTTTTTTGTTGTGGCTTCTCGGGACCTGGCTTATTGAGAAGCTAGCAAAACCACTCACTAAAGATTTTACCTTTTCCAGATACTTGATCATATTTTCCTCCTTAGCGATATATGTTCCTAGGACTTGATTTGCTACGAGCTTAGAGTCGACGCTTACTCGTATATTGCGTACCCCCATTTGTGCCGCAATACGCAGCCCAGCCAGTAATGCCTCGTACTCTGCCTCGTTGTTAGAGGCAGTGAACTGGAACCTTAGCGCGTAGGTGAACTCTGCCCCCTCTGGGCTTGTTAGTATCAGACCCGCGCCCGAACCATCAATACATGACGAGCCATCCGTGAATAGCGTCCATGGTTCTTGCGGGGTCTCCTTTTCTGACATGTCCGCTGAGGCTTTCTCTGGTTTCTCCACAAGGAAATCTGCTAGGATCTGGCCCTTTACTGATGTCCGTGGCCGGTATGTGATGTTATGTTCCCCCAACATGATGCTCCATTTTTGTAGTCGCCCCGCTACCTCAGGGCGCGACATGACTTGCCTAATGGGCTGTGTTGTCCCACTAGTTTAATCCTTTACACAACTATAATCTATACCAAGATGCTAGAAAATAAGATGGAATCTTAGAGAGAGAAATAAAGAGAATATTAGATTAGAGAGAAATGGGAAGTTACAAGTGATGAGAGAATGCAACCAACACCCTTCACCAAGTGTGGCTAAGGGATTTTATACCCTAGCCTTCTAGTTGGCTCATGGGCTTTCTTAACGGGCCGGGCTTGGCTAAACTTGGGCTTTGAGCCCGAAATACAGACAATATTAGATTACAATCCAAGCCCGTTGAACCCGACTAGCCTATTACAATACAAGACCTAGTTTAAATTTCTTAGACCGATAACATTCTTGTTTGACTTAATATAATTAAGGCTAACAATCTCCCCCAATGTTGAGGTCTCTTTCTTCAAACTTCTTTGTATCACCGATGACATTGAAGATATGACGATTAACGTTTATGCTTTG